>LPNX010281827.1:538174-668325 GCA_001517045.1 Pseudotsuga menziesii
TGATTTGAGGTGTCCGTCCTTGTCCCGGAGTTCGTTGATATAGGGTTTGTCACAGAAACCCTAATTTTCAAAACTTGGAATCTTTCAGATCTGATTGGATGAACAGATAGATCTCTTCAAATGGAGCTGTCCAATGTACTCCTTTTTTGAAAACAGTGAAGGGAAACTCCTGGAACAGGAAGCCCTAATTTTCTGATTTCTTCTGCAGAAATGCTTGTTATTGTTTCTGTAATATATCCGTAATTACTGATCCTCTGTGTCTGAAATTTCTCACTAAGGTAACCTCACATGTCCCTGATCCAAAACCGTAGGTTTCATCAGAATTGGTTTCACCATTTGGGAGTTATGATCATTTTACCAAGGTGACCTGTTACTGGACTGTTCAGAACAGCGAAGTTGTACGGCATGCCACGTGTCACTGGTTTATCTTCTAAGTCTGACCTTCAGACCATAGAAATTAAAGTCCGTTACCTTTCTGGAACATCTTTAGGAATTAAATTTGGACCTATGTAGCCCAAGATATTGCAGATCTCCCCAGGTGTCCTGTTTACGGATGATTTCTGGAAGAGGATGGAACCCTAACTTGGAGAGATCATATCTCCCAGAATATAGCGAATCAGAGGCTGACCTTTGGACATAGGATTTTATCTTCAGCCCCTGCAATTTTCAGCTTCTGATACTTTTCCAATCTCGGAATATAGCGACTGTACCAAAACTTACCAGTTTTAGTATTTAGGGTTTCTCCTAGCTCAGGGTCAAACTAGGGTTTGACTTTCCTGGAGTTTCACCCAACCAAATTTATTGATCCAGGTCTCTAAATTTCAGTTTTGATGAGGAGAAAAATCCTATGCTGGTCTCACTCAAAAATTCCTCTTCTGTAGAAAGTCCTAATTTCCGCATCGAAACTGAAAATGCTTGAAATTGAATTCCGCATCGACAGAAAGATGCACCCTTCAATGGAGAGTCATCCTAGCATACTTTTGCTGAAAATATGTGGAGGAAGATCCACAAAATAGGAAGCCCTAGTTCCTGTAGCTGCACAATGTCTTCTTCTCAGGTTAGGTCTGATACCATGTTAGTTTTTCAACATTTAAGCTAGCATTATGATAAGATATTTTCACTGAGAGAATAACAAGCACAACAATCACATAAGCACATCACAAGAGACAAGAGACACAAATATTTTTAGGAGGGGAAACCATAAATGGAGAAAACCCCTAAACTTCCTCTAAGATAGTATCACCACAAGATGTGATCCCAAAAACAGTAAGATGACCTCCCAACACAATAGAATCCTTCTGTCTTCTGTCAAGCCAAAGAATTTCCTTCTCCAAAAGTGCGCCACACTTGACAGAGCAAGTGATGTAATTCACAAGTGATAAATAGAGAGACACACACTCTCTATTTATATTAGTCCGTTGAATTGAAGTGCACTCAACCATGTAGGCTTAACTTACAATTACTTACTCGATCCTACACCTTAATTAGTGTATAATAACCCAAGTTCCCCGAAACTGTGGGGAATTACCTAATGACTTGACAAGACTTGTTTACATTAATAATCCTCTCGATCGGAACATCAGGGTAAGACAATATGACTCAAATACATAATAGAAACATCCCGGAATAAACATCGGGTTACAATACATAGAAGATACATAGAAAAATACATTCCGAAGTTACATATACATCAACAAAATGGTTCCTTTTTCTGCCCACATATGGTCTCACATTATAACACCCTTCTCCCATTAGTTCTTGTTTGTTTAGAGTAATATGCGATGAGTCTCCCTTGGGTCCCATGGATATCACTTGTACAATTACTTCCCCAATTATTTCTCATTGCAGTAATATCCCCAATTTCATAGCTATGATCCCATCCTCATGAGTCAGTATCATCTGCTACCAGGTCAACCTTGTCATCATACTCTGAACAAAGGAATTTTGAGTCCTCCGTACTACCCTACCCATGTTCCCCATTCAGTGTCTCAGTCCCCTTACTGTTCCATATATCTGATTGTCCCCCTAATGCTTCTATCAAGGAAACCTCATTTCCTTGGTAGTTGCAAGTCTCCCTCTCTCGATGTCAACACATATATTCCATAGGATAGACCCATAGGTCCCTCTATCCTAGTTTCATCCACCTCATTGATGAGTTCCTTGGACCACTCGAAAGGAGTCCTTAGTGCTTTTCAGGTTGGTCCTGTCTCACGTGCTCGACTTCAAATCCATCATCATATTGTTGAGATTCATACAGGGTCTTAGTTCCTTCATTATTTGGTCAAAGACCCCGGTTGTCACCTGACTCTAGCACATTGGTGAGTCTATTCTTGGGACCCATATAGTTTCATGTCCCTTATGATTTATGGGCTGCGTTGGAGACAATGTTTAGAATCCCCTGAGTGTCATGCTTCCATGTATCTACAGTACTTTATCTTGTTTATTGTACCTCATATATTCTAACTCTCAATCATTGAGTCCATATAGTTGTGTACACCTCCAGATTCAACAAAGCATTAGTTGTTATGAGATTGCATTCCATGATAATTCCATTGTTCCTATGTACCAGTTCTTCAGATCAGTATTGTATTCAGCCTCCCATTTAGGCCACCATTGCGTACTACCACTTATATGTATGTATTTATCAGCTCCCATTGTTTGAGCCTTGATCCCAATTTTGTATTGATACATTGTTACGAGCATGGGTATGCTCACCTCATCCATATACATGTATTAGATTATATGTACCTCATCCATTTTTTAGAATAAATAGAAACCAGAAGACATTGAAGTTCAAATGAGGAGACACCACTCCTATGTGGTCCTCTCAAGTCTCTCCACCATTGTTTCCATTTCTCCCTTGATCTTATGATGTCTACCGGCCATATGATGAGCTCCTTCCCTCACAAATTAGGAGGGAATTTGTTAACACAAAAAATGTTCACCTAGATCTCCATGGTTCAATACATAATTATACATCATAACCCCACCATTATTTCCTCCATTTTTGCCTTCACAATTAAAATTCCACCAAATATGGTCCAAAACATTATTATTCCTTCCCCCATAAATGAAGGGAAGTTGAGCAGTTATTGTGACTTATCCCCACTCTCTCCAAAAAGGACCAAAAACCCCTAAAATGAGAATGGGTAAAAAACCATGGATAAATACCATGCACAATAGAATACCATGGGTAAAAAAAACATGGATCATCTTATAAATACATTGTGAAGGTCTCCCCAAAAACATGTTTTTTTAGTCACATTCCTACACTTTTTGGTCATTCGAGAAACTTTTCGCCTTTCGCCATTGTTCCAATATTTTTGCCATATTATCCTCATGGTGTATGTTGAGCTTGCTACATACCCACTTGGATCCATTCCCCATTTTGTGACAACCACTGGTGGAGACGACTGTAGAACCAGGGCATGGAGCCAATGGACCATTTCCTCAAATGGATACACTGGCCCATATTGAAAGCTATGCTTGTTCTTGTTTTTATTAGTTATAAAAATGTATAAAATCATAAAAAATATTGTTATTGTTGTTTTTTATTATTGCAAGTCGAGGTTGAGAAATCCCTCACACCATGAACTCTATCCTATGATTCAGCTGATCTAGGTAGGTTATTTTTCATGTAGCAGGGGAAAATCCCCACTACATGGACTATGAATAGTTCATAACGAAAAATAATTGTTAAGGTTTTGAAAGAGGGGTATCAAGCTAAGTAGGTTTGATTATGAGGAAAACTCAATAGTCAAGCGTGCTTGAGACAAAGGAGTTTTGGGATGGGTGACTTCCTGGGTCGAAGTCTTGATTATCAAATGCAAACTCCAAAAGTGATGATTGATGCTATGTGATTCATTTCACTAGTATCAATCCCACTTCTTCACTGTTGTGAGCATCACCCGATGCAATGTGTGCTAATTAGGCTAATAAAAACCATGATAAATTAGTCAATTCTGACTATACTCATGGTCAATGGGTCATAGACTAATGTCTTACGCTAACTAGATAATCCCAAAAATGATATATCATATGTTATACTATGAAAAACCCTTAGTAGTTATATGAAAAGAGTTAAGGGAGATATAATGGAATAGTTCATAAGGTACAATGCTTACTAAGGTTTTGCAAATGGGGTATAACGATAAGTGGGCTTAGTTGTGGGGAAAACTCCATAGTTAAGTGTGCTTGAGCTAGAGACATTTTGGGATGGGTTACATCCTGGGAAGTCCTAGTTACTGGGTATAATCCTCAATTTGTTTCACTACTCTCAATCCCACCTCTTCACCCCTATGAGCATCACACAATGCAATGGGTGTTGAGTGGACTATTCAAAACCATGAAAAATTGGTCAGTAGTGACTATAATCATGGGATATGGGTAATAGATTAACGACTTACATTACACAAATAATCCCAAACATGATATATCATATGTTGGAATGTGAAACCCCCTAGTACTTAAACATTATGTTCCATCCTAGTACACTTTCTATAGGCATCCAAGAGACATAGTAACTAAGGAAGAGATGAAATTTAGAGCTCCTTCAGATCATAGGTATGTCGAAGTCCCAAAAATGTTTTAGCATGCATAAAAGGAAAAACTGGTGGAGTATGAGGCTATATTTTGGTAAATAAAATGCCTCTTTGTTATACCAAAATTCTATCACCATCATGTGATAAGACCTTGGACATACCTACTTGCCCTAAATCCCAGCTCTTGGATTGGAAACTCATGTTAATTATCAATCTTACATGAAAATTCCCAACACTGCGCTTCCTCTGTTATCCAGGAGTGGTACCTTGTCCGCATCGCCTATCCCTTGTCGTCCACAAGCAGTGCCACCACTTATGATCATTAGTCCATAAGTGTTTCTTACCAGAACCATTCTGTCATTAAAGGAGAAACATGGTACCCTGGATAAAAAGGAAAAAAAAAAGAAGTTTCTCGAGGATTCTAGATGATAAGCTTCGTGTCCTCCCTTATCCCTACTGTTGTGGGTCAGTTGAGCTCGAGATCACTCATCCTACGATATTAGAGGCCACCTCACCCACTAATATCTCAACCTACCCTATCTATTGAGCCTTATAAATACAAGCTCATATCCATGGTTGAGGGGGAGAACTCTTAAGGTATTGTTATGATGTTGGATTAATTACTTGGCCCAAGATCATTTGGAGAGCATAGAGAGCTAGAGTCAGAGCTTACGGGGATGAGAATACTTGGTTTCATGGAGATGCATGTCAACACTAAGGCTTGGTTCTAAAATTCTTCATATTTCTTAAATTCAAGTTGATTTCTGTCCCACATTTATTGTTGTTGTTTGATTTCACATGTATGTTGTTAGATTCCTTAGTCACTAACATAGATTAGTAGATTATATTATGGCAGTTTCGATATGTTTGTGTGTTGAAGATTTATTGTAGGTACACAAGGCTACTATTGAAGCATTTCATTCCAGGTATCTATGGCATCTCGGGAGAGTCTTCAACCTCTGTCCTCTATTTGTTCTGGATCTGAACCATTCAGACCAATGGAACACCTTGCTATCCGCAGGAGGTGAAATATTCCAACCAACAAATCTGGTGACTCTGCTGGGGAATTGAATATATGTATTAGTTGTTCTGATCTTCCTCACTCCGCAAATATTGTCTGAATCTAGGCTCCTTCTTCAACTCTCTTCAGTCATATATAATTTCTGACTTAGTCTATTTGGGTTTGAAAATTCTAGATCTGTTCAGATATGAGTCATCTTGACCTTTTATGCTTTGTTTTCATACTCAATCTAGCAGTATTTACCTTGATCTAGTCTTTTTTTGACTTGATCCATCGTTCTCTTTTTGTTTTGGGAAGTGCGCCTATACAGTGTACGAGGAGCAGTGCCACCGCCTGAATAGAGTGAGTAGTACATGGTGCCACCGCCTGTAACCCATTGACGAGAAGCAGTGCTGGGATAGAATCGCCCTGTCAACACCAGAGAAGCACGGTGCCAGGTAGGCATCATTCCAAGACCCTTTTTTTGTCATCTCTTTTATAAAAAATTGAGTTTTTTTGCTTTTAGTTCTTCACTGTCAGACTTGTGTGACAAAATATTATGCTTGTGGCTTGAAATTTTATGTTTTAAGATTGATTTGATTGGAAATTTCAAAATCTAGATTAGGATTTTTTATTGTTCATCTACTTCTATGCTTGTTGGTTGTGTTTGTGAAAGGATTTCTTGTTTTCTGAAAGGCTTAGGGTGTTAGTAAGATCTCTTTTTAGTTTTGTTATATAGACTAAAAGAAGAACACTAGATTAGCTTCTAGGTTTCATTTCTTGTTTGCATAGTCAACTTCTTTTTCCTTCCTTTAAAAAAGAAAATTTTTGACTGAAACTAGGATATCATCATTGAGCATTGGAAATTGGTTTTCTGATTGGATTTACAAGCTTTCAGGATCTTCATGTTCTTTCTTATTTTATGCATTTAGAACTGTTAGAATAATCAACCCATAGTTAGCTACCTTAGACATTAATTTAATTATTTTTGTCTTATTTTCCTAGTTCATGTGTCCCACCTTGTGCAAGTTGTCATTTTCCTATCCATAGTGGTAAAACTTGCCTATTTTTACTCATGTAGTGCATGGGAAACCTCAAGGAATCAATTCTACTTTATTCCTGGTCTCCTAGGCACCCTTCTACTTTTTCTGCTTTATTACCTGCTTTTTCAGTGTTTTAAGGCAATTGGGAAAGTTTGACTAGGTGAGGTTAACTAGTTTTTTTTCCTCCACATCCTCCACTCTTTTCTCCTATGAAAAGCATGTATGAGTTGTCATTCCATCACTCTTTTTATTTCCTAAGTGCTTTTTCCAATTCGTGAGCTCCATGACTGATTTGGAAACAGTTTTTTGCACCTATGGGAGATTTGCTTAATTTTAGTAAGCCTGCTTTTGAATAGATTCGAATTACTTCTAATGCATTCGAATCCCTTATGTAATTATTTAATACAGCAACCTATTATGTTACAGGGTTGGATATTGTACACTTATTCAATACAGTTTAGTGTTCAGCTCCATATTCAGTCTCTTTTGTGAGTGATTTTGCATGTAGAATTGATAATTGTTGTGAGTAAAATTGTTCTATCACTGGGTTCAATTTCCACATGGTATCAGAGCCATTGTAGATCAATTTCTCTCCTTCAAAATTGTTTTGCAGGTTCGACATCAGTGACTGAGAGCCTTCTACTAACAGCCGGGACAATTTCTGAGCTATGGATCAATCTCAGAAGATCATCTTGACTCCCTTCAATTTATTTGAATGGAAAGCAAAGATGGAGATACTGTTGAGAGAGAAAGGAATCTACAGGGTGACTATGGCAATGGAAGCAGAGCCCAATGCAGCTACAGAGAAGATAAAATGGCACAATAGGAGGGATGAGGCCTATGGTCTCTTGTGTCTGAGTATTTCCAGAGACCTCCTTTTCCATCTTGATGGATTGAAATCACTGAATGAAGCATGGGAGAATCTTATTGATCTTTTTGGAAAGACAGATGATATGAGGGGACATCAAATTGAAAATGAGCTGATTTCCATGAGTCCCAGTAGCTTTGAATCTCTGCAACTCTATTTCTCCAAGTTCAAAGCACTTGTTTTGCAGCTAAAACAACGTGGGATTGAAAACAAGGATGATCAGCTGGTCTTAGCCATACTCTCAAATCTTGGCCCTGACTATTCAGTGTTTTTTTCAACCTTCTATGCCACAAAATTGACAACTCGAACCTAGAAGATGCCTAGCCTTGCAGATTTCATGGAATCTCTCACACAAGAACAAGGCAAGCTGGTGATGATGGGCACCATCAAACCATCCAAAGACCAAGCTCTGTTTTCTGGAGATTCGAGGGTGGATTCAAAAAGCAAAAATAAAGCTAAAAATCCACCTGAGCAAAAGAGAGACAAGAACAAGTCTCCGGAGGAGCCACAAGGTTCCAAGAAGAATAACCAAAAGAAGAAGAATAAAGGAGAAATGAGCAAGTATGCATACTACAATAAGGTCAATCACACTGAAATCTCTTATATGAAAAAACAAATAGACATGATGACCCAACTCCTGGAGAAGAATGGTATCTCCCTTCCAAACAGCTCAAAGAAGAGAGAAGGAGGATCAAGTTCAGAAGACAGAGAGGGAGTTCATGCATTGGTTGCTGGCACATCAAGATCACCTAGATTCATCATCGATTCTGGAGATTCAAGACACATGGTTTCAACCAAGGAGGCATTCTCCTCACTGGACATGTCGAAGGGACCACCTATAGTATTGGGAGATGACTCTCTCACTGAAAGTTTAGGCAAAGGGAGGATTGATCTTGATCATGGCCAGTTCAACAATGTGTTGTATGTTCCTGGTCTTGCCTCCAACCTCTTATCAGTGTATCATATGACCCACACTGGGTCTCCAAAGAAGGTCATATTCTCCCCTGATGAAGTTGAGATCACAGAGATCTCAAGTGGTAAAGTCATTGCAAAAGGAGTTGCAAACCATACTTCGAAGGTATACATGTTTTCACACTTCCTACCCTACTCAAACCCCTCTGCTCTTCTGATTCATGCTAATGAGGAAAGAAAGATTTGGCATGAAAGATTTGGCCACCTAAATTACAAGTATCTTTCTGATCTTAGTGAAAAAGAGATGATCATAGGGTTACCAAAGATAAAATTTTCCAAAGGAGTCTGCCAAGGTTGTATCCTAGGAAAACACCCATAGCATAAATTTGAGAGAGCTAGTCATGAGAGAACCTCTGCACCCCTCGAGTTGATCCACAGTGATGTTGCTGGCCCATTCCCTCATATGTCCATGAGTTAGGCCAAATATGCATTGGCTTTCATAGATGACTTTTCCAGGTATTGTTGGGTTCACTTCCTGAAACACAAGTCTGAAGTTTTTGGCCTGTTCAAAGTCTTTAAGACTTTGGTTGAAAACCAGTCTAGGAGGAAACTCAAGGTCCTCAGATCTGACAATGGTGGTGAGTATGTCAAGTCTGAGTTTATTGATTATTGTGCAGATGCAGGTATTCAGCAGCATTTTATCCCTTACACACCACAATAGAATGGTGTTGCTAAGAGGAAGAACAGATCACTGAAGGAGATGGCAACATGCATGATGGAGGCCAAAAAATTTCCACCAAAGTACTGGGACGAAGCTATAAACTGTACAGCCTATATACAGAATAGGTTGCCTCATAAACATCTTTATGGTATGACTCCTTTCGAATCATGGAGTGGGCACAAGCCAGATGTGACCCATTTTAGGATTTTTGGCTCAAGGGCTTGGGCTAGAATTTCAACAGAAAAGAGGAAGGATTTGTAGCCCCAAAGCCAAGAGTGTCTATTTGTTGGGTAATATAAAGATTCAAAAGGGTACAAGCTGATAAATTTGAGCACAAACAAATCCTTTATTGAAAGGTGTGTTCAGTTTCAAGAAGAACCCCTTGCAGCAGTGGAAGTTGGAGAAGCATCTTCACCACCTGAACCTCTGAAAGTAAGTGAAGAGCTTGTTGAACATGCTGATTCTGATATGTCTGATAGTGACGAGTTTATTTCAGACCCTAACATCCCTACAAGGCCAAAATGGGCAGCCAAGACACTACATGCAGCAGGAGAGCTAGCTGGGGATCCCAATGACCCAAGGAGGACTAGATCTCAATTTGAGAGTGGTCTATGCATGAAGGATCCTATGTTTGCTGAAAAATGCTATATGATGGTGGAATCAGATCCTCAAACATATGAATAAGCATCAGGAGATCCAATATGGCAAGCATCCATGAAGAAAGAGTTCAGCTCACTCCAGAAGAGCAACACATGGGAGCTAGTGGATCTTCCCCCAGGGTGGAAGTTAGTTCAGTGTAAGTGGGTCTACAAGAATAAATTTGCTGCTGATGGTTCACATCTGAAGTACAAGGCCAAATTGGTGGCCAAGGGCTACTCATAGGTTCATGGCATAGATTACAATGAGACGTTTGCACCAGTGGCAAAGATGGACTCCATCAGGATAGACTTAGCCATTGTAGCCTCAAAGAAATGGGAGGTACATCACATGGATGTAAAATGTGCCTTCTTGAATGGAGATCTCACTGAAGAGATATATATGTAGCAGCCTCAAGGATTTGCTACTAACCCTTCTCTTTTGTGCAGGTTGAGAAAGTCATTGTATGGGCTAAAGCAAGCCCCCAGGGCTTGGTATGCCAAGATTGATAGCTTCTTGCTATCACTGAATTTTGTTCGGTGCAAATAAGATCCAAATGTCTATTTTAAGTTAATTAATGGTTCATTAATTATCATTGTGTTATATGTTGATGACCTCCTCATTACAGAAAGCTCAAAGGATGAGATTGCTTCCTTAAAAGGCACAATGAACCAAGCCTTCTCCATGACAGATTTGGGGCTCTTAAGCCAATTCTTGGGGCTTGAGATTGCTCAAACCAAAGCTGGAATCAAGGTGCACCAGTCCAAGTATGCCTTGGATTTGCTGAACAAATTCAAAATGAAGGACTGCAAACCAAGCAAGACTCCTTTCCTTTCAGGAGTGAAGCTGGAAGAAACTGATTCTTCACCTATGGTAAACAATACACTGTATAGGCAATTGATTGGATGTTTGTTGTATCTTGCACATACTAGACCTGATATTTCTTATGCAGTAAGTGTGGATTCTAGATACATGGATCAGCCTCATGAGATCCATTGGAAAGCAGCCAAAAGGATCCTTAACTTTGTTCAGGGAACAAGGACACATGGGATCTTCTATAAAGCAAAATCTGATCTTGATTTGATTGGATTTACTGATAGTGATTGGGCAGGTGATAGCACAAATAGAAATTTCACATCAGGATATGTGTTCATGCTTGTAGAAGGGCCAATCAACTGGTCAAGCAAGAAACAAAGTGCCAGTGCACTCTCATCTACAGAAGCAGAGTATAGAGGAGTTGTTAATGCAACAACTCAATGTTTATGGTTGTAGGGATTACTGGGAGAGTGTGGCTTTGAATCAGAGTACTCAACTAACATATACTATGATAACTAGAGTACCATTCGAATCTGCAATGATCCAGTTCAGAAGCAGAGAACCAAACACATTGAGATCCATATGCACTACATCAGAGAGCTTGTGCATGATGGCACCATTCACCTACTCTTCTGTTCATCTTCAGAACAAGTAGCTGATATCTTCACCAAATCATTTTGTGAGAAGACCTTCAACAATCTCAAATCACTATTGGGGATTGCTGATCATGCTATGAAGCATGAGTGAAGACAATATTTCCAAATTTTGTTTTACAGTCCATGTTTAAGGGAGGATTTTCCCATGTGGTTTTTTGCCTCTTTCCTTGGTTGTATGGACATGCAGTATGTAAAGGGTGACTAAGCCTTGTTGCTAGGCCCTATAATTTTCTGATATATTACTCATAATTCATGCTTAAGGGGGGGTGTTAGAATAATCAACCCATAGTTAGCTACCTTAGACATTAATTTAATTATTTTTGTGTTATTTGCTTAGTTCATGTGTCCCACCTTGTGCAAGTTGTCATTTTCCTATCCATAGTGGTTAAAATTTCCTATTTTGACTCATGTAGCACATGGGAAACCTTAAGGAATCAATTCTTCTTTATTCTTGGTCTCCTAGGTGCCCTTCTGCTTTTTCTGCTTTATTGCATGCTTTTTCAGTGTTTTAAGGCAATTGGGAAAGTTTGACTAGGTGAGGTTAACTAGTTTTTTGTCCTCCACATCCTCCACTCTTGTTTCCTATGAAAAGAATGTATGAGTTGTCATTCCATCACTCTTTATCTTGCCTAGGTGATTTTTCCAATTCGTGAGCTCCATGACTGATTTGGAAACAGTTTTTTTGCACCTATGGGGGATTTGCTTAATTTTAGTAAGCCTGCTTTTGACTAGATCCGAATTGATCCTCATGCATTCGAATCCCTTATGTAATTATTTAATACAGCAACCTATTATGTTACAGGGTTGGCTATTGTACACTTATTCAATACAGTTTAGTGTTCAGCTCCATATTCAGTCTCTTTTGTGAGTGATTTTGCATGTACAATTGATAATTGTTGTGAGTAAAATTGTTCTATCTCTGGGTTAAATTTCCACACAAACTATCTCAATCAAAATAAAAAATATGGTAGTTTTAAGTTATATTTGCTTATGTTTTGAGAAAATTGAAAAAATAGAGTGCATTTGCATATAGTGTGCTTGGTGGTTTTTCTTTTAGGAAAAGAGATTCTTCCCCTTCTCATTTATTTCAGAAAAGAGAAATCAGTTTGGAAGAGTTATTTCTTTCCTTTGATTTGGTATTCATGACTGTTGTTTGGAAATATTTTTGGTTTTGAAACAAAATAAAATACTCTCTTTCCCTCCCGTAAGTAGGCATACTGAATGGTAAAGTGAAATATTTCCACAAGCATATTGCATGGTTTTACTTTTCTGTCAAAACATCATGCATTCACCTAACTGCCCACTTTAAAATTAACGGTAGCTATAGGTTAAAATTTATGTAGCAATTGGAGTGATAGGTTAGAGACGTGTTTGGGTGTCCTTAAGCATAGGAGTTGTCATTATTTGTTAGCATTACATCTCGGGACTCACGCGGTTCTTCCACGTACCATCAGTATATTGAATGGCCTTTCACATACCCTTGAGGTATATAGAAAGGTACTTCATGTACTCGATTGTATATCGAAAGGCCCCTTGTGTACGGTTATGCATTAGACAACACTACTACCAATTTGAGCTCCTGCGTACCTTGAATATATCGGCAGACCCCACTAGGATACCTTATCTATCTGAGAAAATCCGTTTGGCCATCTTGCTTGGAGCCATACACCAAAAAAAGCATTCGAGGAGATTACTATGCACGTACCCTCGAGGTATATTGTTTGAACAGGGCCCCGCAACTATAGGAAAAGATACTATATTGGGACAAGAAAGTCAAAAGAAACAGTACCTGAAGCGGCCGAGAAGAGAGAGCTCAACCACTGCACTTAAGGCAGCGATGAAGACAGGAGGGATTAGCTACCCTCATAAAGGAAAAGGAGCAATGGGCCGAGGTATTGAAGACAAAGGACAGAAGGGGAGCGACCGACAAAGCGGCGCCCATACCCACGATCAGCGCCGGGAAGCATGGAAGACTGTAGAGAGCTGCAATGTGACCAGTAAGCGGCAGTCCAAAGTACAGATAGGTCGAATGTCATAGTTAGGGTTTTTGGGTTATTGTTGGGATAGGCCCACAGTTTTGTATCAGGGTGAGACCTTCGGGCCACCTATTTAAGAATGTATTTTGTATTATGAAGGGCTAGATAGTAGATAGACAATTAGCTAGTTGCTTAGTTATCTGTATTGTAAGATATTGAGAAAGAGTCGAGCTCTGGTTCTGTATTCAGTATGTAGTTATCTTACTATAACCAGTAGCCGACTCCTTGAGAATGAATGTAACAATTTGCAGGGATTGAGAGAGAGAGAGAAAGAATATACTGTAAGATGAAAGCAAAATAGAAAGAGAAGAGATCTAAGAGAGAAGGGCTCCGAGCTGAGAACGCAGAGTTTCCCAGAAGATCTCGAGCTGCATAATAGGTTGCAGCGAAACTGTGTGTACTCTCACCAGATATAATATAAACACAGTTCCTGTGGATGTAGATTCCCCCCCCAGAAGTGAACCACGTAAAATATGTGTGTTGTGCGACTGTTCATTTGATTGTGTTTACTTATTTGCTATCTGTTACCTGCTACATGAGCTTTGCTTAAAAGTTAATGAATGTATGTATGTTATCCTTCAGTTTATAGTAATGTATAAGGTTAAATGTGAGTTGGATGTGTTAAGTATTATGCATATGATTTTATCAGTGCTTGATTCAGACCGTAATAGTTATAGTGTTAAGTGACTTCTGTATATTTAGTTCAGCAAGTTGAGCGCAATAGATGCTAAGCATGTTAGACTATAGAGGTTGAGTGAAGTCGTTTAACACCTTGATGAAGGTTAACTAAGCTACTATACGTAGAAGGAAAGCCGTTGCACCTTGAGAGTTGGAGAGTCCTATTGAATCTTACTATAGAAGCTATCGCAGCACAGAAAGGTGATATCGCACTATCGGAGGAGCTGTGGTGTTGGATATCACAGGTAAAGAGTCAAGTAGCAAGGAGAGTTTGTGCATCATCCTAGAAGTTGTGATGCAATAAGAGTCAGTCTCATAGCAAAGTCTACTCGGAAGAGAGATACATCGTTTATAGAGAGACTCAACTGGTTAAGTAGATTAAGGAGAACGTAGGATGCTCCAGAACCTGGTTGAGGACACCTGAGTCTTCAGCCACCCCATCTAGGATCACTTCGGGTGAGACTTCAGGCCATTCTGCGGTCTGTCACCGAAAGGGCCAGTGAGCTAGGGGTTTTGTTGGTACATTACAGTAAATCCGGGTCTACCCATAGTTAACCAACAAATGTTTTTGTTTCCGGTTTTGAACAAATTGAAGAGCTATTGTTCTATTGGCATCCTACTAAAGAATAACTTAACCACTAGGTTGAGTCTAAGGAGAGAGAATTTGCTGAAAAAGAAAACAAGAGTCCTAGACTGAGTACAAAGGACTGGTTACAAAAACATATCTTCACAGACCTGCATGCGATATTTTTTGTGACTTATGGAAATTCGTTGTACGATTGGTTATCAAAGTTGACTGATAAGCACGTATTCAAAAATAAAAGGAACATTGTCTAGAAACCGGAGCTGATTCACACCGTGAAGAGCGTTGATAATCCCATTTCACGGGTAGTAGACTACTGGCTTGCGATTTCGCTAGAAGGTTTCATTACAAAGTTTGCAGTTGATCAAAGAAAGAGTTCCAGCAAAGCGGAAAGGTACTTCTTCAAAGGATATCGCGGTAAGTACTTGAACTCTTTAAATTTGTCCCTTAAGATGTTATTACATGAAAAAGGAGTATTGGATATATTCTCAGATGAATAAATTAAGTAAGTGTAATGTCACAAGAGTTTGAGAGTGATTTTGAAGAAATTGGATGTACACGTAGCGGTAAGAAATATAAAGTAGATTTCAGATCTTCCTTCTTTGAAGACAGTTCAGACAGTACTAGAGAACATAATCAAAATAATAGAGAAAGAACAGTAGGGGGTATCCCTTACCACCCTTATACCCCACAAAAACAAACCGGGACTCAGAATAATCCCGCAGGAACTTCTTCTAGTATTTCACACAAAGTACATACTACATTTACACTGTCGAGTGCTAGTAACACAACAAATTAGAATCCACCACGTAGAAACAGAATGGGGGATGATATGAATTTACCTACCTTTAAGGGTACAGGGGCAGAAGACCTAGAACAACATTGGTTCCTATGTGAAGCTATATGGACCATTAAGTAGATCTAAGAAGATAATACTAAGCTTGTCCAATTGGCCACTACACTTAGAGAACGAGCTTTAACATGGTATATGAAGTATACATCAACACAGTCCAGAACACTATGATTAAGGAATTTAAGAAACCTAAGTCTGAGTCACAATGTATTACAGAACTTAAAGACATCAAACAGTTACCCACAGAGTCAGTATGGGATTTTGATCAGAAATTTAAATCTCTTATAGACCAAGTTAGCTTTGAGTTTGCACCGGAGAAGCATAAGGAATAGTTCATCGCAACACTGCTCCCTCACATCATACTTCCACTAATGCAGCAGAAACTCCATACACAGGATGAAGCGTTGGAGATGGAAATGAAACTAGAGGCTTCACCTCTAGCTGAGACTAGTACAGGTATGACAAACTTACAGAATCAGTTAGCCAATCTCACTTTACAGCTACACGAGATTAGGAAAGGAAAAGAGGTTGCAAAAGAATTATGGTCTACAAAGTGTAAAGGACATGGCCATACTAAAGATAACTGTCCAGTATCTGTTGAGTATCTAGCAAGTGGGGCTCCTAACCCCTTAATACAGAATCACGGGCCATGGTGTGAAATCTATAGAAGAAGAGGACATAGACCACATGAATGCCCTTTACTTCAGAAGTATGTACAAACTCCTAAGAACTTATACCGTAACTTCTGTAAGTCAATAGGACATGATGAAAATAATTGCAGAGCTTATTATCTCATGATAGAGAGAAAACACGAGCTCTACAGAGTCTAGTCAGAGACATCAGGTCCAGCAGCAGGACTACAACATGAACCGACTCATGATGGCCATGGTGGAGGATTCAGAGGATGAGGTCGTGGTGGAGGCTTTGGCCGTGGCTGTGGACCGATTATTTGTTACAACTATGGAGCCATAGGAATTTATGCTAGGGATTGTTAGAACCCTACTACGACATGTAAATATTGCAAGTCCTATGATCATACTATAGAAGAATGTCCTATCCTGATAGCCAATATTAGGGACCCGAAGCCAGTAGTAAACCAGAATATTCAGCTTATTACTGCTGAGCAAAAAGAACCAGAACCAAGAGTCAATATTGTGACTCGCAGCGGTGCTTCTACTAGTAGGACATCACAGGATGCTGAAAAGAATACAGGTCCGGAGTGGGTGCGTAAAGCCACTGATAAATCAACAGCACTTGACCTGTAGAAGAACAAAGAAATGTTTCAACAAGCTAAAACTTTCTTTACTGAACCTACACCATCAAGATCACAGGTATTTCCTTGTAGGGGCATACCGCAGCAACAAAATTGTGGTGTTAGTCCTGTGCAGACATCGCAAGCTACCACATCGGGAAGGTACGAAGAAGATGAGTTGATAGGAAGTGTCCAATCCTTCCTGCGGAGCTACTTGAAACTCATACGAAATGAGAAAGCTATCAAAGAGCTTCAGTGCATCATAGACCAGTATCAGCAGCCTTCTTCCGTGAGTAGTACGCAGCGTGCTATTCATAGTATTATGGGCCATACAAGAACAGGAAGAGAAATGAGAATCACAGCGCAAATTGGAGAATTTGAAATGGATGAGGTAATCCTAGATTTAGGATCAGAGGTAAATGTTCTGACTAAGCAGACATGGGAACAGATGGGTAGCCCTAAGTTAGCCAGATCACCTATCCATCTACGACTAGCCAATCAATAGAGGGTATCTCCACTGGGTCGATTACCGTAAGCACCAGTTGATATTGATGGAGTTCACAGCTTTGTAGACTTTGAAGTCATAGAAATCATTGGCGATAGCAGACTGTATCCAGCTTTACTAGGTATTGATTGGGAAATTGATAACATGGTTGTTATCGATTTAAATAAAAGAAAAATGACCTTTGAGGATAATTAGATTCGAGTCATCACACCGTTGGATCCTTTCCAGGGTCCTCGTTATATTGAACCTATCAGAGCAGAGGAAGAGGTGCGTAATATGGAAAGCCTCTATCAGATGACTGCTAACCAAAGTGTTTATATCAATCCCACCACATAAGGAAATATTAGTTGGCGATGCGACAGCTCATGCGCATCAAATTCAGATGTTGGCTTAGAAAATTGGAAGGATAGACTTTACGAAGTCTTAGCTCACAGATGTGCATTTATGACTAAGTCACTGTGATGGATTGGCGCAGAGGTTAAGGATATTCCGTCGTTTCATGGCTTAGTGGATATCAATGAATTTTTACAACAGTTTGAGCAGGAAATTCCTCATGAGCAGAGGATGGCAGCTATTGACCTTGCAGTCAAAGCCACACCTGCAAGATGGTAGCATGCACATAAATAACATATCGCATCATGGGATGATTTTAAGAGAATGATGGCGATCAGATTCTCTAATAACAAGGAGCCTTTACAACAGAAATATACAGGAGAAAGTGACCCCAGGTCACATATTAAGATTTGTGAACAGAGTTGGTTGGACATTCCAGAGGATGAATGGGTTCACCTATTCATTCACACTTTAGACATAGTTCCAAGGAACTGGTACACTAAGAAAGAGTTGCACAGAGGAATGATTACATGGCCAGTTATGATAGACAACTTTCTACTTACTTTCACTTTTGAATCTGAGTATCCAAGCATTGATCAGGCTCTAGATATTATAAAGACTAAGATATTTGAAGATTGTACCCTACCAGTGTATACTCAGCTTGACTGGGCCATCTAGTTAGAACATGCGCTAGAGTGTTACAACTTCACAGAAGAGCCAGGTGATGAGGATGAGAATCCTCGTAGTATCAACATTTCGGAGTCTGAAGGGACTCATGAAGTTGATGGACCAAAGCTAGAGTTTCCAGCTATCACAGAGCCTATTAAGATTAAAAAGATCAATATTGGCAAAGAAACAGAACCAAAGTTTGCCTCTATTGGAGACTATTGGGATGATGAAACAGTAGGACACATCGCAGATCTGTTACATGACTATCAAGAATTATTCCCCACTAAGTTCACAGAGATGAAGGGAATAGTAGGAGATTTGGGAGTCATGTGGATACCTTTGAAAGAGGATGCTAGGCCAGTTAAGCAGCATCCATACAAATTAAATCCTCGTTATAAAGAAAAAGTTAAAGATGATATTGATAAGATGCTAGCAGCAGGCATTATTGAACCAGTAGAAGAGAGCGAATGGGTGAGTCCCATGGTTGTACAGGAAAATAAAACTAAAGGAGAAATCAGAATTTGTGTTGATTTGCACAAACTCAACAATGCATCACTTCATGACCCATTTCCGACACCTTTCACTGATGAAGTTTTAGACAATGTGGTCGGACAGGAGATCTACTCATTCACTGATGGTTTTTTAGGCTATCACCAGATAAGAATCCATCCAGAGGATCGACATAAGACCACCTTTGCGACAGAATGGGGCTCATTCCAGTATACGGTAATGCCCTTTGGTCTAAAAAATGCACCAACTATCTTTTCTAGAGTAGTAGTTACTGTATTTAAGGAATACATCCATAAATTCTTAGAATTCTATTTTGATGATTGGACTGTATTTGGATTAATCGAAAAGCATATAGGAGATTTAAGGCTCATGTTAGAGAAATGTAGGCAATATCAGATTTCTTTTAACTTGAAGAAATGTATATTTTGTGCGCCATTTGGTATTTTGTTGGGTCATATTGTTTGCAGACAAGGCTTGATGGTAGATCCTGCAAAGATTGCGGCCATCATTGTAAATCTTCTAGCACCCAACTCAGTCAAGCAATTGAGGACAGTGCTTGGTCATACCGGCTACTATAGAAAATTCATCAAAGGCTATGCAAAGATCACAACACCTATGGAAAAGTTGTTAAAGAAAGACTTGAAATTCCTATGGAATGAGGAATGCCAGCAAAGTTTAGACACTCTTAAAGAGAATATGGTTACAGCACCTATCTTAGTATTCCCATATTGGAACAAGCCATTTCATGTACATGTGGATGCATCTGGCATCGCACTGGGGATTGTATTAACACAGCCAGGAGAAGGGGGTATTGATCACCCTATCGCATACTCCAGCAGAAAGTTATCTACCACAAAAAAGAACTACACCACTACAGAAAGAGAAGGATTAGCTATGGTGTATGCTCTACAGAAGTTCAGGCACTACCTGCTGGGTGCCCCATTCAAGATGTTTACTGACCATTCCGCTTTAAAGTATTTGGTCAATAAACCAGTGTTATGGGGAAGGATCTGTAGATGGTTACTCTTATTTCAGGAGTATGATTTTCAAATTATTGTAAAACTAGGAAAATTAAATGCCGGACCTGATCATCTATCGTGAATAGACTCAGGAGAAGAACCAAGTAATTTAGAGGATAATTTGCCAGATGCGCAATTGTTTTCTATCTAGATCGCAGATGAGTATTACGAAGATATTATTCACTTTCTCACTATAGGGTGGGCACCAGTTGAGTTTACTAAGTAGCAGAAGAAACAGTTAGTTGTGAAAGTAGCATATTTCACTTTGATCGCAGGACAATTATACAAGTTAGGTCCAGATGAAGTCCCGCGCAGATGCGTGATGCCGCACAAGAAAGAGGCCATTATCAGAGAAGCACATTTAGGTACCATAGGAGGTCATTTCGTAGGAAAGCCGACGCGCAGAAAATTCTAGCTGCAGGATTATGGTGGCCTACCTTGCACAAAGACACTAAGGATTTTTACAGATGCTGCGATATCTACCAGAGGGTAGGAAAACCTTCACAGAGAGATGAAATGCCACTACGACCACATATTACACTGTGGGCATTTGACAAGTGGGATATAGATTTTGTGGGTCCTATCAACCCACTAGGAAAATGATTTGGTGCGAGATACATCATCACAGGAACATAATACCTCACCAGATGGGCAGAGGCTAAAGTAGTAAGAAATTGTGATGCTGCTATAGCTGCATAGTTCATTTTTGAAAACATCATAAGTAGATTTGGATGTCTAGTAATTTTTATGAGTGATCAAGGCACACATTTTCTGAATCGCACTATTGAGGCCTTGACGAAGGAATTTCAGATACAACACCATAAGAGAACTCCTTAGCACCCACAAGCTAATGGTACGGTGGAGGATTTTAACAAGATTCTAGAAAATTCTCTTACTAAGATATGTAACAACCAAAGAAATGATTGGGACATCAGGATTAATGTTGTATTATGGGCTTATAGAACTACATGCAAGAAACTTACAGGACACACACCTTTCAGCTTGGTGTATAGACAAGAGGTTGTTATGCCTATGGAATATATTATTCCCAGTTTAAGAATTGCTCAAATTACCGAGATGGCTGATGCAGATACAATGAATGACAGATTAGCGCATCTGCTTGCCTTAGAAGAAGACAGATTCATCGCAGGATTTCATCAAAAAGTGCAGAAGGCACGAGAAAGAGCTTGGCATGACAGGCACATCAAGTGCAATATTTTTCAGATAGGAGACCTAGTGCTCCTTTATGACAGCAAGTTTGTTAAGTTTCCAGGGAAGTTCAAGACACATTGGTTGGGGCCATATCAGATTTAGCAAGTTACAGAAGGAGGTGTCGTTCAGCTCAGTATACTGAATGGGGAGCTTGTTCCTACTTTGATTAATGGTAGTAGGATTAAGCTTTATAGTGATAGCCACTCCACCTCCCAATCCTAATGCAGAGAACTAGAATGTGCAGATGTATAGTGTAGTTGAAAGGAGGCATCGCACCCATAAGTAGTCTAAACCCAAAAAAAAAAAAAAAAATTCGCAGCAGGAAAGTTTATTTTGCGCAAGTTTTGAACGTTGCGGAGTTTCAACAACTTGGCGTGAAACATTTTGGTTCAAGACAATGCGGTGTGACATCGCAGTGATGCGATGATCCTTGTGCCACGTAGACGATTTTGGAAAGGGACAGAGGGCCAGTCACATCGCCTTCTTCCAAGAAGTTAATCCAGATACGATAGCTATCCATTGCCCTAGATTTGGAAATAGTACAGTGATTTTCCCAGATTTGGTAAATCTTGGTCGAGACCGGAGCCTGTGCACAATTTTCAAAGGAAATTTGATCGTATTTTCAGCAATAAATGAGGATCGAAACGACGAGCGTTGTTTTGTCCTTGCAATAATTGCCACCAACGGGTCCAACCTAAGTGACCGTTACTTCAGAGATTATCACCTTCGTTATAAGTACATAGATCATTCACACAAAAGGGTTACTTTTGCAATTTTTGAGAGTGATAGAGCAATTTGTAAGAGTTTTCCTAAGCAGAGATATTCCAATTATAGAGTGCTAGTTTCCCCAATTTCGCAGCCATTGCTAGTCCAGAGTATTGCACTTATTGGTTTATGTTTGAGAAGGAACCTTTAGAAGACGTTGTGTAACGATTCCAGAGTGGTGGCCTCCTGTCTATTATGATGACGCCGCCCAGGGTTGTGAAATTAGGTGGACCATAGGTCAGATAGACACCAAGGATGAGGAGCCAAGCTCAAATAGTAGAAGAGTCCAGCTCAGAACAGAGAAGAAGAAAAGTGAGAATAAGAAAGAGAAGGGCTCCAGACTGTGTGCATGGAGTTTCCCAGAAGATCTCACGGAAAGAAAAAAAGGACCGAGAAATAGGCATCCGAAACTCAGAAAAACAAAAGGAAACGGGAAAGGAATGAAGCAGAGATGTTGAAAATGAGAGAGATACAGAAAATGTCAAAGAAGGTAGTTACATTAAAGCTGGAAAATGACATGTCTCCTCATGGAAGTTTTACCAAGGTGCATATATCCAAGTAAAGTCAAATTATCAGAATGAAGATCAACTTAGATGTATGCTGAAAGACATCTACTTTCCATATATTCAGAATGATGATGGCTTTGATGAATCTGTTCGGACAAGCGCTCTAGTATAATTTGAGGTGAATGGTACAAACTTGATCGAGGTAGCAAGAGGTGAGATCGTTGCAACGAATTTTGCAACGTATAAATGGTTTGCCATTTATTTTGGAGCTCACTTAAGGAAAGTGTTGATACTATTTTAGAGAAAGCGGCACAAGACTGTGTCAAAGCTATGGACAAAGAAGTCGCAGGATTCTGAGAAAGATTTGCAAGGACATCGTAGGAAGCCAAGGAGAAGCTACAGCAAGAGAAGCCAGTTGTTAGTGGCTTGGGGATGAGCCACAAGTAAGTGTTAGGGGAATATTGGAGCAGGCCCTCCAACTATAGGAAAAGCTGCTATATCGGGACAAGAAAGTCAAAAGAAACAGTACCTGAAGCGGCCGAGAAGAGAGAGCTCAACCACTGCACTTAAGGTAGTGGCAAAGATAGGAGGGCTCAGCTACCCCCATAAATGAAAAGGAGCAATGGGCCGAGGTATTGAAGACAAAGGATAGAAGGGGAGCGACCGAGGAAGCGGTGCCCATACCCACGATCAGCGCCGGGAAGTGTGGAAGACTGCAGAGAGCTGCAGTGTGACCAGTAAGTGGCAGTCCAAAGTACAGATAGGCTGACTGTCATAGTTAGGGTTTTTGGGTTACTGTTGGGATAGGCCCACAGTTTTGTATCAGGGTGAGACCTTCAGGCCACCTATTTAAGAATGTATTTTGTATTATGAAGGGTTGGATAGTAGATAGACAATTATCTAGTTGTTTAGTTATCTATATTGTAAGATATTGAGAAAGAGTCGAGCTCTGGTTCTGTATTCAGTCTGTAGTTATCTCACTGTAACCAGTAGCCGAATCCTTGAGCATGAATGTAACAATCCATAGGGATTGAGAGAGAGAGAGAAAGAATATACTGTAAGAAGAAAGCAGAATAGAAAGAGAAGATATCTAAGAGAGAAGGGCTCTGAGCTGAGAATGCGGATTTTCCCAAAAGATCTCGAGCTGCATAATAGGTTGCAGCGAAATTGTGTGTACTCTCTCTAGATATAATATAAACACAGTTCCTATGGATGTAGCTTCCCCCATAGAAGTGAACCACATAAAATCAACGTGTTGTGTGACTGTTCATGTGATTGTGTTTACTTATTTGCTATCGGTTACCTGTTACATGAGCTTTGCTTAACAATTAATGAATGTATGTATGTTATCCTTCAGTTTACAGTAACGTATAAGGTTAAATGCGAGTTGGATGTGTTAAGTATTATGCATATGAGTTTATTAGTGCTTGATTCAGACCGTAACAGTTACAGTGTTAAGTGACTTCTGTATATTTAGTTTAGCAAGTTGAGCGCAATAGATGTTAAGCATGTTAGACTGTAGAGGTTAAGTGAAGTCGTTTAACACCTTGATGAAGGTTAACTGAGCTACTATACGTAGAAGGAAAGCCGTTGGACCTTGAGAGTTGGAGAGTCCTATTGATTCTTACTATAGAAGCTATCACAGCATAGAAAGGTGATATCACACTGTCGGAGGAGCCGTGGTGTTTCCAATATCGCAGGTAAAAAGTCAAGTAGCAAGGAGAGTTTGCGTATCGTCCTAGAAGCCGCGATGCGATAAGAGTCAGTCTCATAGCAGAGTCTTTTCAAAAGAGAGATACAACATTTATAGAGAGAATCAACTGGTTAAGTAGTGTCAGAAAAACATAGGATGCTCCAGAACTTGGTTGAGGACACCTGAGTCTTCAGCCACCCCATCTAGGATCACTTCGGGTGATACTTTAGGCCGTTCTGCGGTCTGTTGTCGAAAGGGCCAGTGACCTAGGGGTTTTGTTCGTACATTACAGTAAAACTGGGTCTTCCCATGGTTAACCAACATATATCGTGAGTGGCACCTTATTGACAATCCTGGTGAGAGACCTAACTTTTTGAACTCCTCCTATCATTTTAAGTTTGCTTGTTTTGACTTATAGCTTGTGTAGGGAAAATTTTTGGTGTGTTGTCTAGATTTTCAAACCCTAGGTTAGATAGGAACTATACAAATTGGCTGAGTTAAGACATTCCAGAAGAGTACGGGGTTTTCCACCCAATTTTACTCCTGGTTTAGGAGAAATTCCAATGGAATCTATCGGCCAAGGATCTAGTACCACCTCCCAACTGGGAGATAATGTGGTTGCAGAAAGTGGAGTACCATATTCTTCACACTTACCTCCCTTGGTCCAAAAACCTTCTCGGGGAAATACATTGTTCCATTCTCCCATGGAAGGTCATGTTGATGATACAACCCATCTAGATTATGGTCCCAATGCTCCATTTTGGGATACCTCTATACCTGGACAGGCCATTGCCTCATTTTGCACCCATTTAAACTCTTTTAAAGATGAGGAAGAACATAGGCAATACCATGCTGCCATTCTATGTGCATAGGAGATTGATAAGAAAATAGATGAACTATTAGGCCCAACACCATCACGTTCCACGTATGTTCCTATGGGATATCGTTCACTTGCCGATTCTATGAGACCTATTGAACCGATTATAGATCATGTAGTAACACCACACAACTAAGGTCAAATTACCACCCCTATCACCTCTCATGTTATGTCTATTCCTAATCCTTCCAGGTCTTCTACACCTGGGGCCTAACCTTCAGTTCTCATTTTATCAGTACCTTCTAGTGTCGGGGGGAAACCCCCGACATGACCTATGTTATCTATGGCCGGAATTTTACCTAGTCAAGGGCAGAACTCTAACATAGAATCATCTATAGTTTATGTCCCTCCCACCCATACTAATGTGGTTAATCCCCCATCTAGTTCAGGTCAGCCCTTGGGAGCACAACCTGTAATCGTTCAGTCTTATGGAGGTTATGGTTATCAAATACCTATAGGTAATCATCCACCCAATCCTACAAGAATGCCTTATGCTAGAATTCCATACCCTAGTAAGACTTTTACGCCATGGGGACAACCCAACTGGTCTTACATGCCAGCTATGGGGGGGATACCTATACATACTACGGGATGTGCCAGAGGACCGCCTTATGGAGGTCCTCCACTTGGGGAACCTAATGGTATCGAAGGATCTGGAAACTTTCCTCCTCATGGTCCTAGTGGTCCTGGGGGTCCTGGTGGCTTTCCTCCGTATGGATTTGGAGGGTTTGGTGGCCCTCCTCCTAGTGGTTATGGAGGCTCTAGAGGTTTACCTCTTGGTGGCTCTAGAGGGGCTGGTGGTCCGCCTCCTAATGTTCCTGATGGTCCTGGTGGTCGTAATGGTTCCGGTGGTCCTGGTGGTCCCAGTGGCCCTGGTGGTCCCAGTGGCCCTGGTGGTCCTCCTCCTAGAGGCCCTAGCAATCCTAACGGTCTTGATCCCAGAAATCAACCCCCTGTGGGTGGATTTTCCAGTAGTTTTTTGTCATAGCAAACCTGTTTTTCAGTCCACTTATGGTCCTATTGGTAATTATATGCCATATCAATATTATCAATATGTGCAACCCAACCGACGGTTACCTTTCTTAAAAAATTTGGACTTGCCTAATTTGTCCAAGTTGATTAATGATCCCATTTGACACAATCCCTAATGGCCTCCCATTCTGGTAAAGTTACCATCGGATATCCTTAAATTTGACGGGAAGTAAGGAGATGACCCAAAGAACCATGTTATGACATTCCATTTGTGGTGTTCTTCCAACTCCCTCATGGATGAATCTATTCGGTTACAACTCTTTCATTGAAATTTGACCGGTACAGCTGTGAAGTGGTATATTGAACTCCCACAACATTCATTTGTGTATTTTGGCTCATTGGCAACCGTGTTTCTTAAACACTTTCAACTCCCTATTTGTTATGAAACAGGAAATGATCTTTTATCCTCTCTACGATAGAACACCTCCACCCACATTTCTTATCATATTCATGAGTGGAGAAGGCGGAGAAGGATTATTAAGGCCCCTATTATGGATCAGTTATTAGCTGATTGGTTCACTAAATCCTTGTTTCCTCCTATTTCCTGAGATGTGGCTATGGGCGGTGCCATTACCAAAGAGCAGGATATTAGTCGGGCTTAGTACTTAGACTTGGTATATTCCCAGTATGGAACTCTTTATGACTTGATTCCTCAATCTCATCGCCCCATCACTGATCCTGCCAAGCCACCAGCAAAAGTACCTATTGATGGGATTATTGGTTCAATCCAGTCCCCGTTAGCAGTGAAACCTTCCAAGCAAACTCAAACTGCCACCCCTAATCCTTCGAATCCTAAGGTTTTCGCCGAGGTCAACTCTATTCAAAGTACTCAAACCTCGGGTAATAATAAAATGAAAGTTAAAAATAGAAATAAAAAACCTGGAAACCACTTGGAGGCTCCCTATCTTCTATGCAGTGGTGACCATTTTTCAAAGGAGTGTCCTCATAGGGATGAAATCTCCCAGTTTCTGAAGTCCAATCCCACACCTGCAGTACTTACGGATCCTTTTCCCTCTCAACAATAATTGATAGACCACATGTCTAATCAAGGTAACTCTAGTTTGTCAGAGGAAATTTGTATGATGTCCTCATATACCATCAATCTACAAACTAAAATTCAGAATTATGACAAACCCGTCAATAAGAAAGAAGATCATTCTTCTTCAGGGAAAGCTCCCTCTACTAGTTCTCCTGAATCCTCATCTACTGTCCCCTTATCTATCAAGAAGCCTACTCTCAACATGATTTTGCACCCACCTAAGAGTACTGTTCAGAAGGCTATATTTAATCCCAATGCCTGAAATGCTCAATTTTATAATGTGGTTGAAGATCTTGCTCAGGCACCTTGTGTGATGTTGACCTTAGAGGTACTCCAAAGTTTCCCTACACAACGTAAAAAATTGTTGAAAAAATTAGGAGATTTAGACCTGGATAATACTAACTTGATTCATTTCAATGTTGAGAACTATAAGCCTATATTACTGCATAAACTTGATTTTCAGATCATTATGAAAGTAGTGGGAAAGAAAGTTTTTTGAACGGTACTGGATGAAGGAGCTTCTACCTCAGTTTTGTCTTTGACTTGTTGGAAGGCTCTCGGCTCTCCCGAGCTTGTCACATCACCTATGACCCTTAAAGCCTTTGACCGATGAGGTTTCCAACCCCATGGTCTCATATCATCCCTAGCGGTTAAGCTGGGGGGAAAACCCGTTTCCATATAAGTAGAAGTGGTAGATGCCCCTTTAGATTACAACCTCCTTCTAGGAAGGAATTGGTTCTATGCCATGACCGTTGTTGCCTCAACAGTATTTTGAATAGTCCAATTTTTGCATCTAGGGAGAATTGTTACTATTGATCAGCTTGATTTCTATACGCCGGATGTTACTACCTCCATGGCTAATAACATCCCCATGTTAGGCCATTCCCATCCTCCTTACCAGTCGATTGGGGTAGGCATGTTGAAGGATTCATCCCTTATGGGGATTTTTCCATCCACTCCTCCTAGCATGGATACCGTGACAGTACATATGATCGCCTCATTTGATTATGAGCCTAAGGGTAAACATGTTGTTGAGTCCACCTCGTTGAGTCCACAAAAAGCTATGTATGACACCATTCAAATTTTTTTCGATGATCACACATATGACCTTCATCTTGTGGCTTCAGATACTTACCATTTACCGTACTGGTTAGAACCTTCTCTTCCTATTCTAGATTATCTCTCTAAGACTTTTCCTTCTGATGAGTCCATTATGAATATCATGAATATGGATGAGCCCATTTGGGAGGATCATCATCATAGATCCATGTTCCTCCCCAACACCAGTTCGGTTAGCCATGATTTTACATCCTTCTTTCATACTGATATTTTCAATGTTCCCCAAAGTCCTATATTGTTGCAAGATACAAATTCTGAAGGAAACCTTTGCAACATTACTCAGATGAACCCGATTGACATATCAGCCAATCCTGATACTATCGAGCATGTTCATGTTGGGAAGAACTGCTCGGCAGATGAATTTGAAGCATATAAGGCAATTTTCAAGGAATTTTATGATATTTTTGCTTGGTCCTATGAAGAGATGACAAGGACTGGCCCATCCATTATGGTCCATGAGATTAAAACCTATCCCATGGCTAAACCTGTCAAGCAGAAACTTAGGCAAGTCCATCCTCGAAAGGCCGTAGTTATTAAAGCTAAAATTGAGAAACTTCTCAAAGCTAGGTTTATTTATCCTATACCCCCTAACGAAATGGGTATCGAATGTTGTCCCTATCAATAAAAATCAGGGCACCATTAGAGTCTGCATTGATTTTAGGGATTTGAATAAATATTGCCCGAAGGACAACTTTCCTACTTCGCAGATTGATCAAATTATCGACAACTATGCTGGAAGTGTCATCTTTTCATTCATGGATGGCTTCTCTGGCTATAATCAGATTGAGATATTACCCTCCAATTAGCATAAGATGACATTCATTTTCCCATGGGGAACCTTTGGATATAAGAAGTTACCTTTTGGCTTGAAAAATGGTGGAGCCACGTTCCAATGTGCAATGTCATATGCATTTCACGATATTAAACATATTGCTGAACCGTACCTTGATGACCTCCCTGCTCATTCACATCGATGGGAGGACCACCCTGTCCATCTTAAAGACATATTCCTGAGATGCTGTCATTATAATATATGGCTCAATCCGCATAAATTTATTTTTTGCGTTGAGACGAGACGTCTGCTAGGCTTTGTGGTATCCAAATATGGCATCCGGATCGATCCTTTGAAGATTGCCGCTATTTTATATCTACCAGCCCCAACTAATATCCTTGAAATCCAAAGTTTGCAAGGGAAGGAAAAATTTCTCCGTTGTTTCATGTGCAATTTCGCAGAGAAAATGCACGGTTATATGTGTCTCCTCAAGAAGAACACTCCATTCTTCTGGGATGACTAGACCCAATGCACCTTTGATAATATTAAGCATGCTCTGACCCATTCACCCGTGATACACCTCCCAAGTTATTCAAAGGTATTTCTCTTGTATATTGCTACCTCCATTACTACCGGCGCCATGGTTTTAGTGCAGGAAAATCTCCACGGTCAGGAGCACGTGATTTATTACACCAGTAAGAATCATATGGATTCTGAAACCCATTATTCACATGTGGAAAAGTTAGCATTGGCTACGGTCATTGCTGTACAAAAATTTTGTCACTACATTCTGCTCCGCACTACCACCATATTGGTAGATCAAAACCCGATGCATTACATCCTGAATCATCAGGTGCTCAGGGGCAAGTAATCCTGCTGGATCGTCATCCTTCAGGATTTTGATCTGGAGTTTGCCAAGGCCACATCAAAGAAATCCTTGGTCTTTGTCGAGCTTATGTGTGATCGTCCCTATGCTTTGATGAAATATGAGCCCAGTGATTAATTTTTGGATGAATTCCTATTCCTTATTAGCACTACTGATCCTTGGTATGGAGATTTGTTGATTTATCTCTAGACACATAAATTTCAGCCACATTTATCCCACGATGATCGCCGTCGTATTCGTTACCACGTGAAATACTATCTCATCTTGAATGATACCTTGTATAGATGTGGGATTGACTCTATTCTCTGATGTTGCCTCATTCATGAGGAGGTTGAACATGTGTTGAATGATTGCCACTCTGGAGCATGTGGTGGTCATTTATCTGGGATGGCTACAACCTAGAAAATCCTTCGCGCTGGCTATTTCTGGCCTTTTGTCTTCAAATACTGTCATGAGGCTGTTAAGAAATGCCCACCTTTTCAACACTTTTATCCTAAAAAGAACACCCATCCTACTTCGCTACACTACATCATTTCCGTCGGCCCATTCGCCAAATGGGGGATTGAATTCATGCATTGTAAGCCTACCTCATCTGGGGGGCATGGTTACATCATCGTACCCATTGATTATTTCACAAAATGGGCTGAGGCCATGCCTACATATGCAGAAGATGGTGAGACTGCCGCTCTCTTCTTGTTTAATCATATCATAGCTAGATTTGGAGTTCTGTAGTCCATCATTACTGATCACAAATCCCATTTATGTAGTCAAATGATGGAGGAACTGAGTGCCAAGCTAGGTTTTTTACCTTGAAACTCTGCGTCGTACTATCCACAAGCTAATGGTCAAGTAGAGGCCAGTAACAAAGGTTTGAAAAATATGCTTCATCGGATGGTTGGAGATCATAAATCCAACTAGCACCATGTTATTTTCTCTACTCTTTGGGGTTATCATACTTTTGTGAAAATAGCTACTGGTTTCACGCCATTCCAGCTTGTCTATGGACACGAAGCTTTCTTGCCAATCCAATGTCAGAAATTTTGTCACTACATTCTGCTCCGCACTACCACCGTATTGGCAGATCAGAACCCGATGCATTACATCCTGAATCGTCAGGTGCTCAGGGGCAAGTAATCCTGTTGGATCATCATCCTTCAGGAGTTTGATCTGGAGTTTTCCAATGCCACATCAAAGAAATCCTTGGTCTTTTCCGAGCTTATGTGTGATCTTCCCTGTGCTTCAATGAAATTTGAGCCTAGTGATTCATTTTTGGATAAATTCCTATTCCTGATTAGCACTACTGATCCTTGGTATAGATATTTTTTGATTTATCTCTAGACACAGCGATTTCAGCCGCATTTATCGCGCGATGATCGCTGCCGTATTCATCACCACATGAAATACTATCTCATCTTGAAAGATACCTGTTATAGATGTGGGATTGACTCTATTCTCTGACGTTGCCTCACTCATGAGGAGGGTGAACATGTGTTGAATGATTGCCACTTTGGAGCATGTGGCGGTCATTTTATCTGGGATGGCTACAACCCAGAAAATCCTTCGCCCTGGCTATTTCTAGCCTTCTGTCTTCAAATAATGTCATGAGGCTGTTAAGAAATGCCCACCTTTTCAACACTTTTATCCTAAAAAGCACACCCATCCTGCTTCGCTACACCCCGTCATTACCGTCAGCCCATTCGCCAAATGGGGGATTGACTTCATGCATTGTAAGCCTACCTCAGTCGGGGGGCATGGTTACATCATTGTAGCGGTTGATTATTTCACAAAATGGGCTGAGGCCATGCCTACATATGCAGAAGATGGTGAGACTGCCACTCTCTTCTTGTTTAATCATATCATAGCTAGATTTGGAGTTCTGCAGTCCATCATTACTAATCACAGATCCCATTTTCATAGTCAAATGATGGAGGAACTAAGTGCCAAGCTAGGTTTTTTCCATCAAAACTCTACGCCGTACTATCCACAAGCTAATGGTCAAGTAGAGGCCATTAACAAAGGTTTGAAAAATATGCTTCATTGGATGGTTGGAGATCATAAATCCAACTGGCACCATGTTCTTTTCTCCACTCTTTGGGGTTATCATACTTCTTTGAAAACAACTACTGGTTTCATGCCATTCTAGCTTGTCTATGGACACGAAGCTTTCTTGTCGATCCAATGTCATATTCCATCCTTACAACTTTCCATCGAACTTCTCCCAGACACTTCTACAGAGGAAGAAATATTGTTGTACTTGAATAACCTTGATGAGACTCGGAGAGATTCTGCCTTGGCTAATGAGGCACATAAGAAACATGTCAAGGCGCAGTATGATAAATACATCCAACCTGTTGTCTTTAACGAGGGTGACCTAGTCTTGACTTATGACCAGAGATATGACAAACTAGGGAAGGGTAAGTTTGAATCCATCTGGTATGGACCTTTCATTATTTCTAAGGTGTTAGAGAAAGGAGATTATGAGCTTGTTGATTATGATGGAATCCCTTTGGGGCAACCTCACAATGGGTTGTACCTAAAAAGGTACTATGCCTAGTCCTTTCTTGGATAGTATCTTGTATATATGTATATTGATTGACTTTTAGTGTGCTTTTAGTATTTTCAAGATGGTTTTGAGTTTAGTGTCCACATCTGTTTATACCATGTTTTGGTCATGCAGATGGATTTCTACAGATTCACTGATGGTGCTTGCTGCCACACCTTGAATATCGCCTCGGCTGCTTGGGTCCTGTATTCCCCAGCTGAATATTTGGTCAGTTCAGGAGCAGTTTGTATAGGTCCCACTACTAATAACATCACCAAGTATGAAGCAGTCATCGATCTTTTGACTGAAGCTACCTCCCAGTATTTTCGTGATCTATTAGTCTTAATGGACTCACAACTTGTGGTTTTCCATTTAAACCATGTCTACACCATTAGGAACCCAGTGCTCCTCCACCTCTTCCGGAGAGTACGTTTGCTAGAAAGATCATTTGAAACCATCACCTATAAGCATATCCCTAGGGAACATAATGTAGTTGGTGACTCATTAGCTAATTACATCCTATATTGGCATATTTCCCATTCATGACATCAAATCAAACATGGTACATTGTAAATAAACATTCGAAGACACATAAAACTCATAGAAAAATGTATTTGTCATTTGAAACATATAAACACCATGTAAAAGTCTGTATATATATATATATATATATATATATATATATATATATATATATNCATACAAAATCCTGAAGCTGTCAGCTTTTAGTACATATCTCATACACTAGTGGTGCTCATGATAGTAGATCACTACTCAAGCTACTCTACGTAGCAGCCTGTTGAATCGACCCAATACTCCCACTTTGGATCTCTGATATCTCATCGGGATATCATCAATGTCAACATATGGGATATCCAAGGTCAACCTCTCCAGGTTCTCCTCCAGCTCCCCGGTGATATCATCACCCTGTGGTACAAAGCGGTCTCCAGCTCGCCTATCCAAGGGAGATGCTCCTCTAGGTCGCGTTGTTCCCACATCTGCATGAGAATATACAGGTCTCGTCACTTAACATAAAAAATATAAAACATCAAAAAACATAAAAACATTTCATCCATTTTAGGGTTTCTTACTTCTTTCCGATACCGCCCCACTGGTCGCCAAGTGCGAGTGGTAGGTATGGATATTCGATGAAGTCCGTACCTATGTAAGCATAATCCTCATCCATGAGGATCTAATATTGAATCCATCTGAAGAATGGGTCACCAAACTTCACCCTTCCCCTACCGACTCCTGTGCGAGCCATGACCTAGACCCACCTTAGCATATGGGGGTCATGTGCTATCAGACTCCAGAAGACCACCTGAGGTCTCATCTGTGGAACCCACTTGAAGAAGAAGCAGGATAAAATGGAACCAAAGCCAAACTAATTTATCTCTCCTTGTCGACACTTAGTCAGCTGATCTTTGAAGATTGGAAGCATGGCTTTCGCCCAGTTGAACACCGTGGGTGCCATGGCCTCTATGGCATACAACATGTGTTCCCTAGAATAATGGTGCACACCCTGACTCCTGGACACCCTTTGCATGGTAAATAGGACGGTCCGTAAAGCCCTATCCATCACTACTTTGATGGGGATCTTCTTCCCCGATGTACCCATCCTTGGTGCATAGTGATGATCTATAAGCTCTCGAGTGGTAATATCCCCTCCATGGGATCTTGTCAATGAGATGGGGGCACCCCATCTCAAGAGACCTGTCAATAAGTAGATGTCCTCTACTTCCACTATAAGGATATGGGCCCCCACCTTGAAATACTACTGCTCTGGATTCCACATCTGCAGTATGTGTTCCAGTAACCACTCGTGTGACACCATGCTTGGGGTCCGGAAGAACTTCAGGAGCCCATAGTCCCGTAATGTGGTGATACAACCCACATTTCTATCAGCAGCAGCATACTCATTGTCGTGCGTTCTTTCTTTCCATATCACCATGTTTTGAGCAACCTAGACTTGCCAAAAACAATCATAGTATGCATTAGAATCATCCTTAATCATTCAAAATCAAAGGAATGAATTTATATTGCTCATACTATTAGTTTAAATTCTCCACGGTTGGCACCGACTGTGCATCGTTGGAGATAGGCGGTGGCACTGCCTATCAACTATGTTAGAGGTGCGGTTCTCGGGTGGTACCACGTATCCCGCAAGGGGTAGCCGCGGTGCCCACTTTTAAGGTTTTAGGGCTTACCATATGGGCCGAAAACCCCACCTAAAATCAAAATAAATGCTATGAAATGAAAGAGAAGGGTCTTAGCTGTTACCTGCAATTGACGATGCTGAAAACGGACAGTGGAAACTCTCGGTATCAGCTGCTGAAGATCTGGCTAAGAAAATGCTCCAAGTGCTCTCTGCTATAGGTAAATAGTGAAATGACTTGATTTTTTAATATTTACATGACTTATATAGGAATTTTTGGGTCTAACATACTATAGTTTTGATATAAAATCATATTTTAGTCAAAGTTTATCTGTCATAATCCCTTAATGCTAGTTATGAATGCATTTAACACTTGGTTCTGAGTTGTTTGCAGGATAAGAGAACTATATTAAGAAGCTTTGGGAAGTTTGTTTATGGCTTTTTCGCACTTTCATAAAATGGAAAAGGTCATTGAGCATTTATTACGACACTTTGTCATGCTCATTAAAATCTATTATCAAAGTTTCGAGTCCATTTCAGTTTCTTTCCAGGCTCGTAAAATATGACATTGTGTAAAGAAGCATCATGGAGTCTTATTTTCACCTCTTTTTCAGACTCCTTAAAAATGAAAATATCGTCAAGTCTATTTCCAATTCTTTCTAGGATCGCAGAATATGACATTGTGTAAAGAAATCTCATGGAGTTCTCTTTAAACTATTTTCAGGCTCCCTAAATACGAAAATATCGTCGAGCGATCTTGTCTTCTTCACGCTTGTTAAAGTATTTGAAGAGTCATCCATCCGACGGTAGGTTATCTCTTTTTCGGTTCGGATAGGACTATTTACAAAAAAGGAAAACTCCAGCCAATCATGACTGGAAGAGTTCTCTAAGGTATGATTTTACACTTTTTCGGGCCTTAAAGACTAAATCATATGAAACAGGACCCCTTTGGAGTCTTCTTCCACATTCGTTCAGACTCTCTAAACATGAACGATACCGAGTTTTCTTTCAGTGGACTCGTTAAATTAAACATTGAGAGATCCGTTTTGGGAACGAACCCCTCCTCTCTTAGGTTCGTAAAACACATGAGTCTGGACTTGTATTTTGACAAGATATATCGAGTGTTTGTTACCCTCTTTGAACTCATAAAACCAAAAAGAGGCACTCATCGATCATGGTGGGGAAATGGGAAGGGAATCATTTTGCAAATAATGACAGTTGTTTTCCGTTACCTTTGAACATGGCACTTGTCTGTACATCATGTCCATCAATTGGGTATTCAGCTGATCTCCATGACGATCCACTTTCATGAGTCATGTCACTCCATTGAGTCTTTCAAAAGGATGCTTTGTCCACTGTCACATTGTGTGTCTGTCTCGTTCAGTCATGCTTCCAAGTATTTTTGTCGTGCCGCCCGATGTTCAAAGGGGATTTGAAGAATTTTTACCTCTGCAGTCTACATATCCTTTGTGTCAGTATTTTTGAGTCGGTCATATGGTTACTACATTCACATCATTCTAGAACTATGTTCCGAGTTTTGTGTCATTGATGTGGGACTCATCATGGCCCTCCTTCGATGAGACTATTCCCGCCGACATCAGCTCATCATCCAGGAAATAGTCTTAGAAACAATACTTAGTACCTTCAGATCTGTATGCCTTAATGACAGATTCTCTTGCTCTCGACATAGGTTCACATCATTGACCTTTGATCGATGGAATCAACTGGGTGTTCGACATCAGGACATATATTCACACTTAGTAGATTGTACTAGGGTACCTTGGGAATCATTTACATTAATGGTGATCTCCCTTGCACTTGTTAACGGTTCACATCATTGGCCGATAATCAAGTGGTTTCTACCATGTTTGAATTCAGATCATTGTAATCACATGGATAGAATCGCACTTTGTGGAAGATGAGATGAAGACCCTGGGTATTTGTTTAAAAGTACTCATTGCTTTTTCCCCAGGTTGCGATGGATTTTTGTATATATAGCATGGATCCACATTTGTATGGTCGTGGCTATGCTCAAATTTGCGTCTGTATGACATATATCTATGTTGTATGTTTGGTAGCTATGTCCAAGTTTGAGTCCTCTATCACATGGATCTATGCGACGACTTGTTCTCTCAAAGCTCTTGTTTATCGTATCCCTCTAAGACTCATGCTTTGGGGGGCATCCTGTTATACCAAAATCCTACCACCATCATGTGATAAGACCTTGGACATACCTACTTGCTATGAATCCCAACTCTTGGAGTGGAAACTCATGTTAATTATCAATCTTCCATGAAAATTCCTAGCACCGTGCTTCCTCTATTATCCAGGAGTGGTACCTTGTTCACACTGCCTATTCCTTTGTCCACAAGTGGTGCCACTGGTTATGATCCTTAGTCCATAAACGTTTCTTACCAGAACTGCTCTATCATTGAAGGAGAAACGTGGTACCCTGGGTCAAAAGGGAAAAAGAGAAGTTTCTCGAGGCTTCTATATGATAAGCCTTGTGTCCTCCTTTATCCCTACTGTTGTGGGTTAGTTGAGCTCAATATCCCTCATCCTAGGATCTTAGAGGCCACCTCACCCACTAATCTCTCAACCTACCCTATCCATTGAGCCTTATAAATACAAGCTTGTATCCATGGTTGAGGGGAAGAACTCTTAAGGTATTGTTATGCTGTTGGATTGATTATTTGTCCCAAGATCATTTGGAGAGCATAGAGAGCTAGAGTCGAAGCTTATGGGGATGAGAATGCTTGGTTTCATGGAGATGCATATCAACACTAAGGCTTGGTTGTAAACTTCTCCATATTTCTTCAATGCAAGTTGATTTCTGTCCCACATATATTGTTGTTGTTTGATTTCACATGTATGTTGTTAGATTCCTTAGTCACTAACATAGATCAATAGATTATATTCTGGTAGTTTTGATATGTTTTCATGTTGAAGCTTTATTACAGGTACACAGGGTTACTAGCGAAGCATTTCATTCCAGGTATCTACGGCGTCTACCCTCTTCCTCTCATAATCAACCATTTAATATTTTATCCACTATATCTTTTGAAGGGGTAGCTAATACACCTATTGTGAACTCTTCTTAAGAAAATCAACACCAGGCCTCATTGAATAATATGATTTGACCCATGGATACCTTTGATCCACTTGATATACTAAGACAAAAATAAATAAGAAGATAAGAAATCCAAGGGATAGTCACCACAACTAACACACCTTAATAGAATGCACAAGCAAGGAATTTGCACAAATACAATGTTGAAACATGAAAACTTGTGGTTACTACAATATAACATTTTACTCAAAAATCCTATGGAGAAATGTAGCTATAGGGATAGAGGGATATTTAAGTCACCTTTTAGATATTCAGAATTCCACTTGAAGATGATGTCTCAATTGGTCAAGCGTAAATCATCATAGGTTACAATAAATATATAAATGTTGCTTCTGTCACTGAGATTTATAAGGAGCAATTGGACTCCGTCAACATAAGGATCCAATTCCTAATCTCTAGAGTGAAATCCTTGGAGGAAAAGAAGGAAAATATACAAGTTAGCTTGGTTTCCATCGGAATGGGGCACTAGGAGTAAGATGAGTCTATATCCCTTTTGTAAGAGAAGGATGAGAGGATAAAGGAAATTCAAATATCAACAACAAACCCTAATTTCCTTGTTTCTCAATAGAGGTTAGATGAAAGGAAATGATTGACCAATCAAGAAAATTTCTTGATAAGGGAGAATGCCTCTTTATCAACATAGAATCAAGTCATGGAAAATGGTATTGTTTATTTAGAGGTTATTCGAGCATATGCAAAGGACCTAACATTCAATTTGGAAGAATTAGATTCTTAGGTTTCCTCCCTACACTATGTAGTCAACGATGCTCACAAGGAGAGGGAATTAGTCTTGTCATCCAACTATCCACCCCCATATATGGAATCAATGTCACAATTTCATCAAAAAAATTATCAACTAATGAGAGACGTGGATGAATGGAAGGAAAATTCAAAGGAAAGTATGATGAATTTAGTTCTAGTATAAGGGCTAGATGATAGGAGGAATGAAAAAATTAGGCATCAGAGAAAAAAAATGGATGAAATAGAGAATACATGGAATGAAGAGAAGGAGGTGGAAATGCTAAAAAAATAGGTAGAAATGTGGAATACAAGACATTAAGAGGCACTAATATGAGATATAATGGTTAAAACCTTGAGGGAAATTAAGAAGACATTTTAGGGATATTTCTTTAACTATTTCCCATCATTAAGAGGTCACCTACAATTTTATCTAAAGTTTGATTATTTGTATAAGAAAGTCATGAAACACCTTATCCACACAAAAATAGAAGTGCAAGTTAGGAATAAGATAGAAAATTCGAAAAAGGGTGTGATAAATACACTCTCCACACAAGACCTAGGACTAATGGGAATCATGTATAGGACCTTGATGTACATGGACATAGATTAATATAGCTAAACTTAAAAATTCATAGAAACGATAGAAAAAAAAAGAGAGCATAATAGATAAAATAGATAGTTATTGTAATACCTTGTTTTGACCCTTAGGATATATTAGCTTTTAATGTAAATATTGTATACATGTAATGTATGTTTTCCTAGCATGGACCTTAAGGCCAAGGTCCCGCTAGTGGATGCTTAGATTTTTAGTTAAAAGGAAAGTATTATATATTATTTTACCCATGTGCTATTAAGCCATAGAACACTGTAAAAATTATGTAAATAAACATCATGCAATAAAATACCAAAATTGGCTATGGAAGCAACCAATGAGAAGGGGCCATGTGTATCCACTAGGGAGTGGTGAGGGGGTGTGGGTTTGAACCATATGTTGTCGACAGGGTATGGTCTCGGTTCTTCATTCCCATTCCATTGTGGAATATGGAAGTTTCAGTTTCCATCCATTACACGTTCCCAACAGTGAGAAGAAAACCCAAAATCACAACTTTGCAAGAACCCACATTTTGAAGAGCCAAAAACACCCAGAATTGGTATTTGATAGTGAAATACAATGGGGGATGGATAGATATGAACCTTGGGGAGAATTTGAGATTATTATATACCCCAAAATCCATTGGAAAAACCAGCTTTTATAGCCCAGAAATCCAGTGACGGGATGGAGTTATTTTGATGGCATAATTGTGAGACATCCAAGTGTGAATGTTGGAACACAAGATTGTATTTCTTGAATTTAGATTGAGATGTCTGTAGCTCTATGATTGATCTCATTGGCTTAGCATCCTCCTCCTTTTTTATTGCATGCTTGATAAACCCAACTGTGTGTGGGCTTACCATTACTGGTTGATTGAAACCATGGCTGTGAAAGAGTCTATTTAGTTCCTCCTTAGTGGATACCCATCCTAGCTCAGGGGTGATCTATTAACTAAACGAATATAGGTTGGATAGAGATCTATGGTTGGGTGGAACGTTTCTCTCACATAGCTAGTTGTTGGACAATTTCATCTTAAAGATAATTATTTTTCTGTGGTTTAAATTGTGATTATTTTGTGTTCTATTTTGCATGTTTAATTACTCATGTTAATTGAATGATATGATTATCTTAATCTAGTTGACATTAATCCTGTGCATAGCATGAGAATGGGATTGATTATTATATGGTTGTCTCATTATTCTTCCTGGAAGGAAATATGATGATGTAATCCCTTCTGCATGTGTGTTATTATGTTTATTCCGCTGTGTTTATATTGATATTTACAAATAAGCCCAGGATGTTGGGTCATGTTTCCTCCCTTGCATCAGATTGATGGGAGGGGATGTGACAGTTATGTTCACATTCCTCTTCAAGGGGAAATATATAAGATAAAATATCCTGATACAATGACAATTATTCACTCACATTACATAACTTACTGCTCTATGTAAAGTGCTTCAATATCTAAAGGCCTAACTACTTGTGGTATTTTTATTAATGAGGGTCAACCACGTAGGTTCCTTTATTCAGTAAGGAGGTCTTTTTATATTAAGACACAACCTACTAGCTAAAAAATGGTCCTTATATCCTTGTACATTGATAAAATAGGGGGTTAGGGTAGGACCTGAACATTCCCTCTCCCTTCAAAATCATCCTTTTCTTGAAGGTTGGAGATGTGAAACTGTTGTAAAAGGGATAACAGTTTCCAATTAGTATATTCTAGTTGCATATCCTTCCAATGGGTAAACTTCCTTGATTTTGCACTGGTGTAGGTGATGCTCTCATGTAGGAAAAATAGTTTTGGGATGAATCCAAATGGATCCTTTTGCATCGAATCTTAACAATGGAGTTTGAAATAAACAATTCTAACCCACACCCTTTTTCAAACAACACACATGAAATACTAAGTAGATATTGAAGGGTTTTTTGAGTGCTACGTTGTAAGCCACTTGTCCAATTCCTTGAAAAAATTATATGAGCCGTAAACATTTGGTTAAGGGGTGATGGTTACTTGGTAAATTTTGGGATATTCCCTAATTTTCCTTATGATATGAGATGTAGTAACATTGGTGAGCCAATATTGTCATGATTTTTATATCCACTCTTGTACCATAAAAGATAAGTTAAATAGGGATCCCTCTTCCTCATTATCCTTGATAAAGAATCTACCACAACATTATAATTTTCCATTTTGTAGATGACCTTGTAATCATATAAAATCACCTTGATGACCCATTTATGTTTCCTTAGGGATGTGTTGCAACTACAACGTTTTCCCAATTTTTTTAAAATTTTGGACCCTTGTAAATTTTATCTTGCCTGGATCTGTTTTGGATTGCTGAACTTTGTTGTTCCTTTGCTACTCTTTGAGGTTAAATTGAGTTAAATTGTTGAATGACTATCTTTGTCTATTGATGCTGATGACTTGAACCTGATGCTTTGACTTATGGATGATTTCCTTTTTCGTTGTAGAAATATTATCGAACTGTGAATCGGGGCCGTAGTCATCTACACAACCACCGTTGTGGAATCTTACTTATGAATGACCCGATCTAAAGCTATGTTTTTCGCCGATGCACTTTTTCATTTTTTTTTAATATCAATGTTTTTTTTTTGTCGCCATCGGAGCATCAGTCCTTTGTGTTGCCACCGTTTCGGATGGTAGATTGCAAGCACGCCAACGGAAGCCCTTATTTTTTTCGATCCCACGGGGTTTTTGATTTTTCTCTTTTTCATTGGATTAGTATTTGGTTGTTTCGATCTCCTATGGTCTTGGTTTCCACGGAGTCCATAGTCTATTTTATTCTTGCCATTGCGGCTCCGGAGCGAACTAACTTTCGGACATGTTGTTTTTCGTTCACCGATAGTTTTTTTTATTTTTTCTGATGGTTCCTTTGATTTTCACTGATGGTTTGTTCTGGTTTTCTCTGATGTTTACTAGTCTGCGGAACCTTTGGTCCATGTAGCTTCCACCGTTGCGGCTCTTTAGCAATCTAACCATCTGATTCTCTAGTGAGTTCAAGGCTCGATGCTGCAAGTTTTAGTGTTTTATTCTGTCAATGATTTATGTTGACTATAGAACCCTTAGCTGATGCGGTTTCTGCCATTGTGGCATTTTAGTGAACTAATCACCCGATGTTTATGTCGTTCCGTTCGTCGATGAGGAGATTTTTTCGCCTGATGTTTTAGTATTTAGTCTTTCCGACACTGATAGACTTAGTAGTCTCACAGAAATCGTTGTCTGTCTGAAGCCCACCATTGCGGCTATAAATAAGACTATCCTGCCGATGCTTTAGTTATTTTTCCCGTCAGTGAGGGTTTTCCCGCTTGTTCTGTGTGTGTTTTTTCCCTATTTTTTGGGCGGTGGTGGTTTCTGATTATTGTTTACAGTTTTTGTGATGAGAACACAGCGCAGGGTCACATGCTTGATGCTTAGTCTCATTAATAGTGTGGTTTACGTTTTCTTGAATGCTGTCCATATTAATGTTGATTTTTTTGTTTAACTACAGACAGACTTAGAAGATTTTTTAGATCCAGTTTGATGATTGCTACTGTGAAGAAGACGTCTCTAAAAGACAAGTTAGAGGCAGAGATGTTGCTCATAGAGGAAGATAGTGAAAGGTTGAGATCAACAGGTTATTGAACAGAATTGGTAGTAGCAGAGGCCCAGGCTTGGAAATGGCTCATCAGTTACCAAGTCGGTCCCTTTTTACAAAGTGCTTGTAACATATTGTATGAATCATGAGCACTCATAAAAGACAAAATTGAGAGATTAAACAGTTGGGGGAGCCCAAAGGTCGCCCGGGGGGGCAACCCAAAGGTTTTGCTGTTTGTATAAATATATGATAATTAGAGGGAATAAAAGGACTTTTTCCCAGTTAGACTTGTGAGAACATGTTGTAAGAAGAACTATTTCCTTTTGCAATAGATAATTACAATTTTTCCTGTTGGAGAAAGCTTTGGTGGAATGTTCAAATGTTGTGTAATGGATGTTGTTGAAGGGGAACTATTTCATTTTCAACTGTTGTCCATTAACTGTGAGATCGTTCTAACTTATTGAACCTATGTTCTTGTATGAATGCTCTCTAGTTTATTTTATGGAATTTCCACTATGAGTAATGAATTCTTTTCATAAACAATGATCTATCTTGTTGTTCATCTATCTATTCATGTTTATGTGTTTTGAAATAAAGAACAGCAACCTATGATTTTTCTGAATGCATGAACAGTAATACATTACTCATTAAATGATAATCTTTCTCCCTAGGGACAGTTTAGTTAAGTTAGTTTTAGTTTTCTTGATATGTGTGATTTAGATGCGAGAGAGTTAAGACGAGAGGTAAGAACCTATGCATCGCATTGTGACGGCTCCTTGTATTCTCTATCAATTTGCATTTTAGATAGGCATTTGCATCTCATACTTAAAACTAAAAAACTAAAAAATATACATGGTGGACCGGGCCATAACTGGTAAAACCCTTTATTTTGGTTACTTGACCTATGGTAGCCAGACCGCAAACCGGATGGATTTTGCATACCAAACAGTAACGCGCTAGTTGGGAACATTTACTAGAGAGAATCCCTTGTTGTTGTCGCCTGTGATTTTCTAGGCCTCAACAATTTTTGGCGCTAGAAGGAGGGCCGCCAGTGCATGGATGGCCGAGGAAACCCATTTCCTAGAAATTACTCCACCAGTGATAATTTTGAATGCAGTTCATTTCCCAATCTGATTCCTGAAGAAAAAGGTAAAGAACATTTGTATTCTGTAAAAAACGAAGTAGTTAATGATCTCAGAAGACATACTAGGGCATATGTGAAAAGTATTGGAGGATTACCGATTATCCCTGATTTACCCAGAAGAGAGTATAAGAAAAAAGATCGTCCTGTATTGGAAGACTCAGTTTTGGTTGGAGATTTGGAAGAATTGGTAGAAACAGCCTTGCAGGAAGTTGTTCAGCCTTTGAATTAAGTGGGCCCAAACAAACCTTGTTGTTCACCTATTGATACTCATGTTCATTCACCACCTCACTCTCCACCCAGACTCATGGTAGGCGTAAACGCTAATCAGCCACCTAACCCACCAAATACAGCACCTGCTTGGGAAGGTAGATCACCTTTAAACCTAACACCTCCTTTGCATGACTTACCTCAGGATTTTGAGAAAATGCTGCCCAAATTTGACCCAAGTGAAAATATTTTAGTAGATGATCACTTGTAAAGTTTATACTTGGCCATAGAAGGACTAAAGGCTCAAGAACACAAAGATGTAGTCTGTAGACTTTTTCCACATACCCTTAAAGGAGCAGTAGCCTCAAGGTATTTTGGTCTTCCTGCAAACTCAATCCCAGACTGGGATACTTTTGAAAGGATATTCAGAAGTAAATATGCAACCCAGAAGACTCATGCAGCTCTCATGAAAGGACTGTGCACTTTAAATAAAGAAAGAAAATAAAAGGTGCATAGTTTTACCCAAAGTTTTGCTGCTTATCTTAAGAATTTCTCTGCAACTGATAAGCCCTCTGATAAAGTTTTGATTGAGTATTATACTTCAGCTTTGGGGCCTGACTTGGCCATGTTTGTAAAGGCTCAAGTTAAACCTACGTTATCAGAGACTTATGAAGAGGCTGAGAGAGTAGAAGCTGAAAAAGAAAGAATAGAATATTATCCTGAGAATTCAGGAGATAAAACTTTTGGGAAGAAATCCTTATTACTGTCTAAGACTAAAGAGGATCAATCACATGATTTTGAAGGAATGTTAAAGATGATGCAGAAAATTTCTAACAGAATAATAGATTTGGAAAAGGAAATGGAAGCTCAGAAAGCATATAATCCTTACTACAAGAGAAGAGAGGATGACAATCAATCTAAACCTCCTCCACACAGTCATGCATCAATGAACTTAACAGAGGTAGGTATGGATCACTTTTGCACTTTCCACCAGTAGCCCCATTCTAAAAAAAATTGTCCTCAATGGATAAATTCAATGACATTAGTGATGAATCAGCTACTGGATTCAAAATTAACATAGGCTAATGATGAACAAGAAAAGGGTGGTAAATCCACAGAAAAACAAGAGAATGATGCTTTGGTATTATGGGATTGTGTCTCACTTTTTGATACAAAAGAAGGTGCTCTGAAACATGAGGAGATATTGGAAACAACTATGACAACAAGAAGCCAGGATTTGGTGAATAAATACAATTCAATACTCCCAAAGATCAAGAAATTGCAAGAGAATGTAAAGAAACTACAGAAAAACAACACAGATGATAAAATTCCTGAATCTACTATTAGCAGTCAAGATCTGAAACAAGTCAACATGCCTGCTAAGCCTATTGAAGACAAAGTGGGTAATGTCAAGGAAAATATCAAAACACCTGAAGTACCAGAGGAAGAGCTTCCCACAAACAACCAACCTATAGAATAAATTGTTGAATCAAGTGTGGGAGGTAAGACTAGTTTTAAAAACCCACCATTCCTCCTGACTTTGGAGATTTTAAACCATAATGTGCACAATTGTTTGGTAGACTCAGGATCATTAGTAAATGTTATGCCACTTGCAGTTTGCAAAAATATTAATGGACAGCCTAAACCTACTACTTGGGAGGTTACTCAATTAGACAAAACTAATGTGAAAGTAGTCGGGGAGATGGAGGATGTCCTGATTTGTTTATCTGCAAATGAAAAGATATGTCAGTATATTGATATTGTAGTAGCAGACATACCTGATGGTTATGGACTGATTTTGAATTGAGACTGGTCAGCAAGACTAAATGGGTATTTTTCTTCAGATTGGTCACATATGTGGTTGCCTCATAAGGGAAGCCCAAATCAGATTAAAATATTAAGAGAGACCTACATGAAACACAATGTCACACAATTGGAAGAGAAAAATGAATTAGTGAATTCTATATTGGGAAATTATCTAATTGAACTTGAACCGGGAAACTTTGAATCAGAAGAAGACAACAACATATCAAACACCCAGCCTGTTCTCCTTCAATGTTCACGGGCTGATGAGATTGATTGTAAAATAGTAGATGTAGTTTTTGTTTCAAGAACAGTAGAATTAGATAATGGTTAGGTCTTTCTCATTTTCGGGTCAAGCCTAGCCCCTTAACTTACAAGTTTCCAGGTTTATAGGGGTGGGAAAAGGACTGACCAGTTAGTGGTTTAGTTCTCAAATTTTTACTTCTTGACTGTCTTGTACATAAATAAATTGATTTGGTTGTTTATTTTGATTTGCTTTAGTTCTATTTTGTTTTAGTTTAGATTTTGATTGATTTCAATAAAAAGAAGCAAGCTTTTGGTTGCATGGGGAGCATCAGAATTCTAGATCAACTAACAGCCTTTATTATAAGACTGTGTACTATTGTTTTATCTGAAAGAATCTCTTCTAGTTTAGTAGTTTTCCTAAATGGATGTGAACACGTTGAAGTCCTACTTAATCCCTGTAAAATAAATCAAGATCAAAAGGTCTGGAATATTATTTCGAGGCTCCATCCATCTCACAATTAAAAATGTCCTAGGGGGTGACAGCAAAAGACCCATGGAAAGGAAGCAAAGTAAACAGTATATTATATATAAATGATCCCATGCCAAGAATTGAAACCTAAAAGGCTAATAAGATTCAAAACTCATAAGAAAGCAACATGTATCAAAACAAAGTACTAAATCATATGAGTACAGGATTGCCAAAAGTTCTTCTCTGTCTGTGAGATGAAAATTAAATACATCTCTCACACAAAAAGACACTATGGATAGAGGAGCCTGAATAAAAAATTTAGAAAGAAAGGCATGAGGAGGACTCAAAAGGACAAAAAAGTCCCAAAAGCACAAAAAAGTGCAAAATGGCATGGGAATGAGGAACAAATGAATATCTATGTTTACCATATGTTACAATCCTGTGGTGTCCAAGCTTGAAGCTATCCAAAGACAAACGTAAAAAATGAAACCCATCTTCCTGGCCTCATAAGAGTTATGTTGACTTTGAGATCTTGGTTTCCATTTTCCTAAATTGGACTATCATCAATGATTAAAAGTACATATATTTTCCATTTGGGAAATCCAGACATCTAGAAGAATTCAACATGTTGGTTTTATTGTTAAAACAGTCTGTTACTTAAGGAAGAAGTTGTCCAGAGATTTGGGTTCACCAGGAAGTAGCCAATTGTTGCAGCTGCAACATTTTCCCAAATTTTTTAAAATTTTGGACCCTCCTTGTAAATTTTATCTTTCCTGGATCTGTTTTGGATTGCTGAACTTTGTTTTTCCTTTGCTACTCTTTGAGGTTAAATTGAGTTAAATTGTTGAATGAATATCTTTGTCTGCTGATGCTGATGACTTGAACCTGATGCTTTGACTTATGGATGATTTCCTTTTTCACTGTCAGAAGCTTATCGAACTGTGAATTGTGGTCGTAGTCATCTATGCAGCCACCATTACGGAAGCTTACTTATGAATGAACCGATCTAAAGCTATGTTTTTTGCTGATGCACTTTTTCGTTTTGTTTTAATATCGATGTTTTTGTTTCATCACCGTCGGAGCATCAATACTTTGTGTTGTCGTCGTTTCAGATGGCAGATTGCAAGCACACCGACGGAAGCCCTTATTTTTTTCAATCCCATGGGGTTTTTGATTTTTCTCTTTTTCACTGAATTAGTCTTTGGTTGTTCCAATCGTCGATGTTCTCAATTTCCGTAAAGTCTGTAGTCTATTTGATTCCTGCCATTGCGGCTCCGGAGCGAACTAACTTTCGAACATGTTGTTTTCCATTCACCGATAGTTTGTTTTATTTTTGCCGATGGTTACTTTGATTTTTGTCAATGGTTTGTTCTGGTTTTCTCCGATGTTTACTGGTTTGCAGAACATTTGGTCCATGCAGCTTCCGTCGTTGCAGCTCTTCAGTGATATAACCATCCGATGCTCTAGTGAGTTCAAGGTCCGATGTTGCAAGTTTTAGTGTTTTATTCTGCCGATGTTTTATGTTGACTATAGAACCCTTAGCCGATGCAGTTTCCATCATTGTGATGTTTTAGTGAACTAATCACCCAACGTTTATGTCGTTCCGTTCGCCGACGAGGATATTTTTCTGCCTGATGTTTTCGTATTTATTCTTTCTGACGTCGATAGACTTAGTTGTGTTGTGGAACTCATTGCCTGTCTGAAGCCCACTATTGCGGCTATAAATAAGACTATCCTGCTGATGCTTTAGTGATTTTTCCCACCGGTGAGGGTTTTCCTGCCTATTCCGTGTGTGTTTTTTCCCTATTTTTTGGGCGGCGGCGGTTTCTTATTCTTGTTTGGGGTTTTTTTGATGAGAACACAGCACAAGGTCGCATTTTTTATGCTTAGTCTCATTAATAGTGTGGTTTACATTTTCTTGAATGTTGTCCATATTAATGTTGAGTTTTTCATTTAACTGCAGATAGACTTAGAAGATTTTTCAGATCCAGTTTGATGATTGCTGCTATGAAGAAGACATCTCTAAAATAAAAGTCAGAGGTAGAGATGTTGCTCATAGAGGAAGATAGTGAAAGGTTGATATCAACAGGTTATTGAACAGAATTGATAGCAGCAGAGGCCCAGGCTTGGAAATGGCTCATCAGTTACCAACCCGATCCCTTTTTACAAAGTGCTTGTAACGTATTGTATGAATCATGAGCACTCACAAAAGACAAAATTGTGAGATTAAATGATTGGGGGAGCCCAAAGGTCACCTAGGGGGGCAACCCAAAGGTTTTATTGTTTGTATAAATATAGGAGAATTAGAGGGAATAAAAGGACTTTTTCCCAGTTAGACTTGTGAGAACATGTTGTAAGAAGAACTATTTCCTTTTGCAATAGATAATTACAATTTTTCCTGTTGGAGAAAGCTTTGGTGGAATGTTCAAATGTTGTGTAATGGATGTTGTTGAAGGGGAACTATTTCATTTTCAACTGTTGTCCATTAACTGTGAGATCGTTCTAACTTATTGAACCTATGTTCTTGTATGAATGCTCTCTAGTTTATTTTATGGAATTTCCACTATGAGTAATGAATGTTTTTCATAAACAATGAGCTATCTTGTTGTTAATCTATCTATTCATGTTTATGTGTTTTGAAATAAAGAACAACTACCTGTGATTTTTCTTAGTGCATGAACAGTAATACATTACTCATTAAATGATAATCTCACTCCCTAGGGACAGTTTAGTTAAGTTAGTTTTAGTTTTCTTGCTATGTGTGATTTAGATGCGAGAGAGATAAGATGAGAGGTAAGAACCTATGCATCACATTGTGACCGCTCCTCGTATTATCTATCAATTTGCATTTTAGATAGGCATTTGCATATCATACTTAAAACTAAAAAACTAAAAAGGATACATGGTGGACCGGGTCGTAACCGGTAAAACCCTTTATTTTGGTTACTTGACCTACGGGAGCCGGACAACAAACCGGACGGATTCCCCATACCAAATAGTAACGGGCTTGTTGGGAACATTTGCTGGGGAGAATCCCTTGCTGTTGTTGCTTGTGATTTTCCAGGCCTCAACAGGATGAAAAACTTTGTTCCAAAAAATACTGCAAGTTGTGGTGATCTATATGGAAACGATTCCCTAGGAGATATTCTCACCATGTGTCAACTACATGTAGGATGCCCACCATTTCTTCCTTGTAGGTAAACTTTTCCAAATACCTATTACTCCACTAATTATTGGTGAATACTATGGGCCATCCATATTACATTAATATTTCACCCAAAATTTTCCCAAAACCATCACATTTAGATACAAAGGTTTTATTAAAATAAAGAATGGATAATACTAGAGTGGTACACATGACATGCTTTAAAACTACAAAGTATTTTTATGTTTTTTGTGTTCCATGCAAATGCACAAAAATAATGACAGTTGCACCCATTCCCTTCTTTCTTTTAAATCATGATCACTAGTGATGAATATGGGGTAATGTTGGGATCAATGACTCCTTCCACCATTATATCCTAAGTGATAATTTAATTCTTGTATGAAAATAGGTGCCTATTCAATTTTACATTTGGAGGTTTATTTCCCAAAATCCAAGGTATATCATGATCATTTTCTCCTCTATAAGGAGTTAAACACTCTAGTGTATCAAAGACCTATTGATGTTTTCACAAAACCTTTAGAAATATAGGTTGTGTTTCTAGTGTGTTGCTATCAAAATCCTATATGGCATGGAAGTGAGAAAAAGTTCCAAAGTTCCATTTATTCAATCAATTTTTTATTTGATAAGAACTTATGATTTCAGGGGAGATTTCTTGGAGCCATTTAAGAGTCTGAGTGTAAAATTCCTTATTAAATTTGAAGTATAATTCCTTTAATTCCATTCTAACTGGCTCCAATGTACATATCCATTCTGCCCCTAAAACTATATCACAACCACACATATCATGGCCAACGTGTGTCACTTAATTGGAGAATAACATTTACACGATGACCCCCACATTTTACCATGCCACTATTATCTATTATAATTTGGAAGTTGAGAATTAGGTGGACATAACAATTGTGGAGTTCTTCAAACTCATTGCTGAATAAAATTGTGGGTGTTTCCATTGTCAACCAAGACTAACACTTTGCATTGCTTGATGTAACCTAGACGTTTCAAGGTTTGTAGGGTTAAAATATATGACAAAGCATGAAAATAGATGATTGGTTCTCCTTGATGAACTTGAATTTCCACTTCTTATTGCATGGGGTAAGTTTATTTAGCAGTATCCAACTTAAGGGTATCTTCCATAATGGTGTATTCATAATGGATAGCAGAAGTCACATCAATTTGAAATAACTTCTATTATTTGCATTTACTACCCAAAGCATACTTTTTATCATAATTATAACAGTTTCCCCATATTCATCGTTCTACCATTTCTACTAGAGACAACCTTTGTAATTTCAATGAAGGAGAAGGCATTTTTCTTGAAGAATTGAAATTTTTAGGGTGTAAATGAGGAATAAAATATTGTTTATTGGTTTGTGAATTTATAATTGGCTATGCTTCTATAGCCCTCTGAGATGCCTCCGACTAGGTAGAATAATGTTTCATCCTAACTTATTCTTGAATTTCCCCCTTGAGTCCACTAATGAAACATTCTTTATAGAAAGAAAATGTTAAGTTCTCTGTACAGATGGATGATTTCTCAAAAGCTAAGATAAAGTCTATGATTGAGTCAGTTTGGCACAACTTGGTAAACCACCCCAAATAGTGAGTATGTTTCTCGTAGTTGTTATGGAGAGATTTAAAACATTAAATTTAGGACATGAGATTATCTATATGGATGTTGGTGGCCACCCACCTAATCCACTAGCTCAAAGATATAGTTTTCCATCTTGGAAGTTGTTTTACTATTTTTCAAGTCCTGATCTTCCAGGGTGATTTGAGGCCATAAACGATGTTTTTCTTGCCATGACAATTCCTAAAAAGTTTTTAATGGAATTTTTGGGATGAAAACATAGATTCCTTATTTCCTATACCTTTTTGATGAGATATCAAGTGCCCCAAATGAACATTATATGCAAATGTTGCACCCCTAGTAATTTGACGTATCAAATAACCACATCTAAACCACAAACCTTTTGGTGTTTCATCTCTTAGGGTTAGGGTTTTTTATGTTTATGTTTTTCTCATTTATGATTTATGTTAATTTTGGGAAACCTCTCAGCATGAACTATAACATAGATCAAAAAGAAAAGAAGGGGGACAATATTCCAAGAACAAAGGTGGTGTCTAGAGACATCATTAAGCAATTAAGCACAGAGAATTATGATCATAACATAATAATGTATAATGAGAATGATAAAAAAGATCAAATAGATATGTTAGACAACCCATAGGGTCACCTATTTATAGTTTCCATATCTAACCATCTTCTTTAAAGTAGGGAAGATATGGTCCACAAGAAGGGGTCTTTGGTACAAATAATTTCCGTAGAATCCACAATGTCCCAAAGTTTTATCGATTGTTGTAGTCGCATAGACCATGGTTGTGCCAACCATTTACTCATTTTCCCAACTAACTCTTTAGTCACTTTGCCGACTATAGGACTGCTCTACCAGTCGCTTGTTGTCCATCAACCGAATGTCTTCCGAAGATTCAAAGGTGTGATGAACCATGAAGGATATAGGTTTCAACACACCATCATTAGCACAACACTTTGGATATTTAGGAGGTGAAATACTTGTTTTGAACACCCCCCATAATTGTAGCTTCCTAAATCCCAAGCATAGCCCAAAGTTTCACAAACGTGTATTTTGGTAAAGGCTTCATAAAGATATCAACGGCCTGATCATTTGTCCTACAATAAATAAGAGAGACAATGTTCTCCTGCACCAACTATCTCAAATAATGAACATGAAGTTCGACATGCTTCATATTGCTATGAGCAATAGGATTATCAGCAACTTGAATAGCTCCCTGATTATCACAATAAATAACAATGGATAAATGAATAGGAAATATAAGCTGATTGAGAAGCCGTCGAATCCAAAACACCACAATACTCATCTTTTGTAGTCGAAAGAGAGACTAACTTTTGTTTCTTACATGAATAGACCAAAGGTCTAGAGCTTAGATGAAAAACATAGTCATAAGTAGATTTTTGATCATCAATGTCATTGCCCCAGTCATAATCAGTGTAGTCGATGAGTGGTTTTATACTATGACAATACTTGATACCATACTTATAAGTACCCTTAATATATCGAGAAATTATCTTTGTGGATTTATAGTGACTTTCTTGAGTATCCTGTATGAATCTAGAAACCACACTAGCAACAAAAGAGAGTCCTGGTCCACTATGCGTCAAATAAATAAGGCTAAATGTTATGGAGAAAAGTTCTTATGGCTTGGGGTGGACCACAATAGACAAGATGACACTAGAAATTGATCCATTTCAAAGCATTCTAGATATATAATGAAACTAACACTAATGGATGATAATTGTACCTTATTTTGGATGTTTGAAGAATATCCTCGTTGAGCTTTCAATCAAACTTGTCACTACACATTGTCCTCAACAACAAAAAGATATGCAAGCATGATATATAAAAGTGTTAGAGTCTAATATAGCATATTCAATTCCAACATGTAAAAAAAGTAATTACATTCATGGATACACATATTCATAATTACACATGTAATGGAAGAGAAACAAATATTTATATTAATATAAACATAGATACAAATGAAAGCCTCTGTCGACACCTCGTCAAAATCAAGAAACTAAGTCCCTCCACTTGGTCCTTCACCAATTCAATACTCCATACAAGGGAAAGCTCATAAAGACAAAAATAAAGCTTGGGAAATATCATTAATGGCTACTTGAAGAACAAAGGGATGTAGACTAAAGTATACAAGAATGGGGTATAATTTATCTATAATATATTTTCTCTCAAAATTTCTCCTCCTTCAATGCTTCATAATAGATCAATATATAGCCCCTTAATGGAAAATGAAGGGTCAAATCAGAGCATTTCCTGGCATATGGAAGGCCAAGGATCAAGTAATTTGTTATTTGATGGGGAAAACTCCAAATATTTTTATTTTCTAAGCATAAAACCTGATGTACACGGGTGATAGTGGTTCTAGATGCATATACATGGTTTGTAAACTTGTGACCCACCTATATATTCAAAAATGTGTTTTTAAGAGTTCCACTGGAGCATTAGGGTAATAGTGAGCAAAATGGATAAAATGAGTCTGCATAGGATAGGGAAATTCCATCAAAGCATGATGTATCACGTGTGGAAAATCATGCTATAACATATTACCCCTATTAATGTGTGAGGTTAGAGGGTGTTGGGATTAGGGACAGTAAGGAAGAATTCATGCAAAATTCTACCTAAGTGTGGATAATATCTAAGGGAGGAGAAGAAGGATTGATGAATGAGGAAGCAACATAAAGGAAAGAAGAGAAAGGATGCCATGAAAGATGAAGTGACAAAGGCGAGTAAGAAGAGGAGGAGGGTCCAAAAGAGGAAGCTACACTAGATAAAGAAGCCGTGATAGAAGGATGGAGTACGACACGGAAAGGTATGACAAAATATTAGAAATAGAAGGTGTGCAAGTAGCATAATGGATGGAAAACTACAGTAAGACACAATGCTGAGAAAGTGAAAGGCCTTAACAATTGTGGGTACAAGTTTGTCTCGAGCTGGAGGAAACAACATGTGTGAAGGAATATCTATAAGTCAGGCCGTTAGTGCCTTCCATTAGGCGTTGCTATAATAAGAAAGACAACCTATTAGCTGGATATAGAAATTTGGATGAGAAAGAGACAAAAAATAAGTATGTATTGAGTCTTTATTGAGTCTGTATCGAGTCGGTATTGAGTCTGTATCAAGTATGTATGGAATCTATATCAAGTCTGTAATGGGAATATAAAATAAGGAACCCAAGCTGTATGCAGGTTACACATTCTCTGTCACGTAACCCAATTTTCAATAACATTTTATGCTTAAGAAAAAAAAATATTTTACCTTTATTGTAAATTTTATGACTATTGACCAAGTGGTGTCAAGGATGACTATAATTTATTATGTTGAATATTTTATTATTTAATAAATAAAAGATGAGACAAATAGCCAAATGAGGCTGTTGAATGAGTGTCCAATGGCCCACTAGGAGGAATAGACTGGGTTGAGAGAAAACAAACACATGGCAGCATCCTCAATCACTTCTAGTTGTTGTAGGGGGAAACTTCCCTGATTTTGTGGTCATGTTCCCCAAGAAAGTGGAATAGAGAGGGTGGCTCATTAAAAAAAAACTAACCAAAAGATATAGGCATGCATATATCTATCCATCGAATTCAGCAAGAGGATGTTCATTCTTTACCTTTTGAAATTTCTGATGTTGAGAAAGGATCACAAGATATTTGATGAGGGGAAAGTTAGAAGTGGATTGAGTGATTAAAACTGCATTCTGAACTAGTGCAGCCACATACCTGAGTTCTATACTGATGAGGACAGAAGTACTGTTGTTAAGTACTACTGCTGAGTTGTAGGGGTATTTAATCCCATTTCTCCACACAATACATTCATCCTGGTGGATCAGTGGACAAGCTCGGGGGTCCTAATACAAGCAACTGAGCTATCTTTAAGAAAAGGTTGGGTGGAATAGTCTCCTTGGGATGTTTGTCTCTTCTACAAACACCAAGTTCCATTGTGTTATCTTATTTATTTATGTCCAAGCAAATTACTGGAATGAAAGAAGCCATGTTTAGTTTTTCTATTATTACTTAGATACTTGAATCTGCTAGTAGAATGCTTAAGTCTGTAATTTATTCAGAAAATTTTACTTGTATATGATTATCAGATTAAATGAGTCTAGAATTAAAAATGATTGATTAATGAGTAAAATTCATTTATGCATTTTCCACTTATCTTACGATGATGTACTCTAGTACAGAGGGATTTTTTAGCTGTAGATAGGAATGATTATACATGGATACAATGACCTAAAAGTGTTATCGAATTGAAGAGTTTACGTAGAAATGAATCAACAATATTTTCTTGTAATAAGTTACCAGCAATATTTTCAAGTAATTGTTTTAACATTGGAAGCTTTTTATTGTTATTTTCCAGCTATTTATCATAATAATCCATTTCTAGAACTTAACCTTTTATACAAAAACCTCTAAGAATGTTACACAGAGTCCATTATAGTAAAATTTTGTCACAGAGTCTTTAAACTGCGTGTAGTATAATACAATACTAATTACTGTAATACAATCTCTTTGTTTACACTTACCAAAGAAAACCATTTATTATTGTAATACTTTAAAACCTAAATTATAAACATATTACTCTATTCATATTACAGTACCTGATTCAAGCGCTTAGTAAACCAAACTGTAAACAATCATTATAACTCTAATATTACTATTAATATTGTAAACTGTTCTTCTAAAATCTACTCCTAAATATAAAACTTCATATCCATTTACATAACCTATTTATGAAAAAGGATAGATTTCCAGCTCTTCGAATTAAAAGGAAAACTATCATACTTTAACTATTGTTTATACAAAAATTGAAGATCTGAAGATAACCATTTAACTTAAATTACAAAATTGTTTATTAAAACAAAACCCTAGGTTAATCCTTTACAGTACATATTGCATAAATAGAATTGCAACAATTAATTTTGCCAATGGATTTAACCAGTTCACAGTCATAATAGAAAACTCTTTGTCAATATTAATGCACTGCACAACTGAAAATAGAAGAGGAAAACAAATACTAATAGATATTTACACTCTGATCGTAAGCTCTGCCTTTTTAATAAAAAGAACCGTAACCATATTCTTTAAATGATAAAAAAATTGACCAATAGAGTCGCAACTTTGTTTAAACTCATAATACCAAAACCCTTAATAGATTCATACTCTCAAAAGAGTTTCAGTGGCTGAGCAAGAGGCCGAGGAAGCTTTCAAGCTTCCACATAACGTATTTACAGTATGAACATCAATTTTGAAAACCTTGGAACAATATTTTGTTTACCATAAACCATTGTTACAAGAGCCATAGACCACCTGTGAAACCCTAAGGGTTATCACTAAGGATTCCCTTATAGCCTCCCATAACTATTCCAAAACAAAACAACAAGCTGCTACAAGTATTATGAACACTGCAATAAAAAACTACAAATACCATTGACAACACCGCAGACACAATCACGGCGAAGGGTACCCAAGGTTGGGATCGAGGCTTACTGGGCCTTTTCTCTCCCACACCTTTCAGTTTTGGGAAAACGCCTTCAACATTCGACTGTATTTTCACCTACCATAAAAATAGTAACCGCTTAGAACTATTTAGTAAATGGATTAGTATTAAAAGAAAAAAAAGAAGGATCGCTTGGAGGATTCGTTATGACTTACCAGTTTTAGCATGGAGCTTGAAGAAACAATAATGGTGAAGAACCAAAGTTTTAAGCCTGTTAACACCATGACCAAGGTAAAAGTGACCTCTATTGCAGAGACCCGAGGAGGCCAAGGGCCTGTCGGCCTACTCCTCCTTCCCAAAACAACCAACTGATTAAGCCAAATACATTTTAGGGAAAACTTGAATGTTGTTGCATAGGGTTTCTCACCCAAAACCATCCATCTTGCGAGCATCCACCACATGGATTGCACTACCCTTGAAATTCTTTTTAATTTGATATAGTTTAACCTGCTTGTAACCCTATGAAATGTGTAAACGTAATACTATTACTTTTGTTAAAAATTAACAAGTCAATGTTATGCATATTGAAGTTTTAGATAGGTTGTAGTTATCATTTTATGCATTGGTTATATGTTTAGGTTAATTTCGTTATTTTCGTAGTTAGTTTCTAGTTTCCAAAATAACAATGTTAATTTTTATGCTTAGGTAAGTTCTATGATTAACAAGGTTAAAAATTAATGATTATAAAACATTGAGAATGTATTTAGGGTCCTAATACTACAAACAACTAAAAACATGTTGGATAAATGTATACCATTAATCATATAATTTATTTGTTTAGAAAAAATAATTACCCTATCAAATCCAAATTGCTACCTAGGTATAATAGTCCTTGCTATAGGCCTAGGAACTCTTACACTTCGATAATCTAGACATTAATTAGAGTCACCTTGGTAGTTGAAGCTTAATTCTAAGGAATAGAGTTTAAGGATATTTCCTAACTTACTCATTTAGTTTTCGAGCCTTGAATTCCTCATCGTAAACATGGAAGTAAGTTTTTACCTGTGAATTCTGTACAAGCATTAGATTTGATTTAGCTTTAAGAAAAGCTAAGTAATCCTTGGGATAACATTAAGTCCCCTTCAGTAAGAAAAGAAAATAACCATCAAAATCTTACACATTCTAAAGAAAATAATCATCAGAATCATACACACTCTTACAAATAAACCAATGATCTGAATTCAATAATTTATTTTAACTCATTAATTGTTTATAAAAATTTTATTTTCAATACTGAAAATCATTATATATTAAGTACGGTTAGTGGCTTGTGACTTACAAGTTAGTAAGTAAAATTGTATAGCCTCTTAGTTACAGTTAACTGCAGAGTATTACCTCCTGAGTTTTCTCTTGATGTCTTGTTTTTGTAATCTATCTATTAACTAGGCTGAATATAATTATTAAACTTGCATTCTGGCTATGCTTTAGTGTTTAATATCACATAGAAGAATTTTAATTTTTTGTGAAATTTTTAGGGATGTTACATATGGTATGAGAGACCAAGTTTAGACACTAGGCCTGAAGTGGCTCAGCGCACATAAACAAAAATTAAATAGAAAGTATGGATACTGATTTATGATTTTAAATGTTGTTGTAACCAAATATTTTCTAAAATATATTTGCAGGTATGGAAGGGCTCGAAGAGTATGCTGAAGGGAGGTCCCTGTTAAATGAACAAAATAATTATGGAAAATAACCTGCTAAAGAAGAGATAACTAATAACTCATCTGAATTACTGCAAATAGTTAAGGATCTAAAAATAGAAATGGAGACCGTTAAAAAATAAAATGAGAGAACCCTAAGAGCTCAGGAGGAGCTGAATAAAATACTATTGGAAAATTTTTATAACGAAGAAAAGGATAAACATATAGAATATGACACTACCTCCTATCAACATAAGGGTAAAATGTCAAAATACTCTAAAATTGAAAGCAGTTATTCTTCTGAAATTAACGGTAACTCTCACAAAAGGAAACACTAGTATTCTAGTGATAGTAGCGAGAGTAATTATCACTCTAGAAAGAAGCAGTAAAAGCCCTATGAAGAGATTTCTGGGGAGTTCAAAAAGATTAAACCACCAACTTTTAATGGTGAAATAGAAAAAGGAAAGGAAGCCAAAACATGGTTGTCCGGAATGAAAAAGTACTTTCAGATATATAATTATTCAAATCAGTTAAAAGAGAGGATGGGAATATATAACTTAACTGGAAAAGCCAACATCTGGTGGTAGGAAATAAAACGAGTTAAGGGCATAAAAGAGAAGAATATAAACTGGACCACTTTTAAAAAGTACTTTAAAAATAAATTTATGTCGGAGCAATATTACGAGGAACGAGCTAAAGAATTTTATGACCTAAGGTTGGGAACCATGACTATGAAAGAGTTAAATAGTAAATTTTTAAGCTTACTGTGATATGTGCCTTATATTGTTGATGAAAAACACAAGGTACAATGGTTTCTGATCTGTTTACCTTTTCATATTAAGGATAGAATTGAATATGATAATCCCAAGACCCTTGAAGAGGCCATGAGAAAAGCAAATTTCTGTTATGAGCAGAACGAGAAAAGGGAGAACATGCCAAACTGGAAAATAAAAAGGCCTCATAATAATTTAGAATTAAGAAAGAAGAGTTTCACATCTAATTGGAATTTTGGGCATAATAAATCACGCAATTTTCCTAACAGAAAATTTCAAGGAAGTAATTCAAAAAGTAAACCACAACAAAACCCTACTGTCAGAAGAAATCACAAATTTACAAATAATCACAGTAATTATGTTAAAAATATCGAACATAAGGAATCGGTAAAATGTTGGGAATGCCAGGGACCTCACTATGCATCAAGCTGTCCTAACAGGAAGAAGATTGTCAACAACATTCATGATGTGCGGGAAGAAACAACGGTTGGCGATTTAGCGAGAGGAATGCGCAGAATCAATGTAGTGTTGGAAAACAAACAGGCTGAATATCAGACTTCCATGGTGGAAGTAGAACGTATGCTAAACCATAAACCTATTTCTATTTTAATTGACCCAGGGGATAGCCTGAGTTATGTCTCTCCCAGTTTAGTAGAGAAAATTAAAATACCAGTAGATAAATTTGCAAAATCATGGCTGGTTCAATTGGCTATAGGAGCAAAAAGGGAAGTAATTGATTTTGTGAAAGATTGTACATTATTTATGAATCCATTTGAAACTTATGTAAATTTGAATGTACTTTCGTTAGGCTCCTATGATGTATTAATTGGAATGGATTGGTTGGAACAACATCGAGTAGTGTTAAAATTGTTTTGATAAAACTTTTACCTGTTTAAATAATGAAGGAGAAATGGTAACAATAAAAGGAATTCCTAGGAAAACAACAATCAGACAGATTTATTCCTTGCAACTAAAAAGGGTTGTTCAGAAGGGATGTAAAGCTTTTTCTATAACTATAACTAATGAAGAGCAAATTAATAAAGAAGACAAGATAAAATTAGATTATATACCAATTCTGAGATGTTATTCGAATGTATTTCCGGAGGAAATTACATGATTGCCTCTGAAAAGGGAGTTGGATTTCACTATTGAGCTGGTACCCGGTGTGGTACCTAATTCCAATGATCCTTACCGGATGAATATCCTGGAGATTAATGAACTAAAATCGCAATTAAAAGAACCGATAGATAAAAAGTTTATAAGACCAAGTGTGTCTCCATGGGGAGCACCAGTCATTTTTTGTTAAAAAGAATGACGATACTCTGCAATTATGCATTAACTACCGTCAACTTAATAAAATGACAATTAAAAATAGATACCCATTGCCCTACATAGATGATCTGTTCAATCAGTTAAGTGGAGCAACAATATTTTCAAAAATTGACTTAAGATCCGGTTATCATCAAGTCCGAATTAAGGATGAGGATATTTTCAAGATGGATTTTAGGACCCAATATGGTCACTATGAGTTCGTTGTCATTCCTTTTGGGCTAACTAATACCCCAATAGTATTCATGTGTTTAATGAACAATGTATTACATAAATATCTAGATAAGTTTGTAGTAGTTTTTATTGATGATATTCTAATCTGTTCTAAGACTAAAGAAGAGCACGAGGAACATTTAAAAATAATTTTACAAGTGTTAAGGGAACATCAACTATATGGCAAGTTCAGTAAATGTGACTTCTTCAAAGATAAAATACAATACTTGGGTCACGTAATAACTAAATATGGGATCTCGGTTGACCCAAATAAGATAAAAGCAATTAATGAATGGTCGGTCCCAAAGGATGTGACTGATGTACGGTCATTCATGGGGATCGCCGGGTATTATCGAAGGTTCATTGAGGAATTTTCAAGGATCGTGAATCCCATAACTTCTCTACAGAAGAAAGGGAAAAAAATTGTATGGGATAAAAAATGTGAAGAGAGTTTTAAGAAATTAAAAGAATTATTAACTACTGCACCGATTTTAAGAATTGTGAATCCTAACAATGATTTTGTTGTATGCACTGATGCATGCAACGATGGCATTGGTGGAGTCTTAACTCAAGAAGGACACGTAATAGTGTATGATTCTAGGAAACTTAAAATTCATGAGAAAAATTACACTACTTATGATCTAGAATTGGATGTCGTGATACATGCATTAAAGATGTGGTGCCATCACTTGATTGGGAGAAAAATTATTTTAATGACGGATAATCAGGGTTTAAAGTATATGTTGAATCAACCAAATTTAAACACAAGGCAAGCTAGGTGGCTAGCTTTCCTTAGCGAATCTAATTTCGATATCCAACATATCAAGGGGAAGGAAAATAAAGTAGCTGATGCTTTGAGCATAAATATAAGATTAAAATTTATGGCAGCAATCAGTACATACATAACAAATTTAGAAGATAAGCTCGAATAAGGAGTAAAATTGGATGAAAATTACCAAAAATTGCAAACTACAATGGCATAAAATGTAACCGAAAGTTTAAATACAGGTTACAATCTAAATAAAAAAGGGTTAATACTTTATAAAAATAGGTTGTATATACCTAAAATTAAGTTGTTGATTTTGAATGAAATACATAAAAGTCCTTATTCTGGACACCCTGGCTATCAAAAGACAATAACTATGTTATAGAAAGATTATTTTTGGCTGAATATGAAGAATGAGTTGGAAGAATATATTTCTAGTTGTTTTGAATGTCAATAGATTAAGATTAAACATCAGCATCCAGCCGGTTTATTACAGTCGTTACCAATTCCTAGCTAGAAATGGGAAGTAATCAACATTGATTTCAATATAGGTTTTCCTAAGAATCAGAACCAAAATTATTCAATAATGGTAGTTGTTGACAAACCTAGCAAGGCAGCCCATTTTATACTAGTAAAGACCACTCATAAGGCTGCTAATATTGCTGAAATATTTATGAAACAATTTTTCGTTTGCATGGAATTCAAAATTTTATAATTTCTGACAGGGACTCTAAATTCATGGGGAACTTCTGGAAATCTTTATTTAAAGGCCTAGATACTACTTTGAATTCCAGTACATATTTTCATCCGTAAACAGATGGAAATACATAAAGGGTACATCATATTTTGGAAGATATGTTAAGAATGTATGTTAGAGAACAACCAAGTAAATGGTAGGACTACTTACACTTGGTTGAGTTTGCATACAACAACCACTACCGAGCTTTAGCAAAATTAAGCCCATTTGAAATTCTGTATGGAAGAAAATGCAATACTCCCATCTTATGGAGTAACCTCATTGACAGGTTAATACTAGGACATGAGTTATTAAAGGAAATGGAAATAACCATGAAGCAGGTAAAAGGTAATTTAAAGGTTGCATAGGATAGACAGAAGAGCCAAGCGGGTCTTAAACGAACTTAGAAAGAGTTACAGGTGGGCAAACATGTTTTCATTAAGGTAAAACCTAAAAAGAGCTCCTTAAAATTAGGGAGTTGTGCTAAGCTAGCACCCAGTTACTATGGGCCTTTTGAAATATTTTCCAGAGTTGTACCGGTGGCACACCAATTGGCCTTACCATCGAATATTAAAGTTCATAATGTTTTTCATATTTATGTTTTAAAAATATATGTACACGATGCTAGTCATGTGATAAATTGGAATGATGTACAGGTGGATCCCGAAGGATATTTTTTGGTGGAACCAGACTTTATCCTCGATAAGAGGAAAATATTTCTTCAGAATCGCACCATTGGACAAGTGAAGGTGCAATGGAAGCACCTTATTCAAGAAGAAGCAAGCTGGGAATTGGAGAGTCATATGCAGGCATCATATCCAATTCTATTCCAGGGAAGCTCTGAGGATGATGAATAAAGAAACATCGATGACGATGTTGGACTTAAGGGGGGGGGGGGGGGGGNACTATTGACCAAGTGGGGTCGAGGATGACTGTAATTTATTATGTTGAATATTCTATTATTTAATAAATAAAAGATGGGACAAATAGCCAAATGAGGTTGTTGAATGAGTGTCCACTGGCCCACTAGGAGGAATAGAATGGGGTGAGAGAAAACATACACATGACAACATCCTCAATCACTTCTAGTTGTTGCAGGGGGGGAATTACCCAATTTTGTGGTCATGTTCCCCAAGAAAGTGGAACAGAGAAGGTGGCTCATTAATTAAAAAAAACTGACCACAATACCTAGGCATTCATATATCTATCCATCGAATTCAGTAGGAGGTTGTTCATTCTTTACCTTGTGAAATTTCTGAAGTTGAGAAAGGAGCACAAGAGATTCGATGAGGGGAAAGTTAGAAGCGTATTGAGTGATTAAGACTGCATTCTAAAATAGTGCAGCCACATTGCTGAGTTCTATACTACTGAGGATAGAAGTACTATTGTTAAGTACTACTGTTGAGTTGCAAGGGTATTTAATCCCATTTCTCCACACAGTGCATTCATCCTGGTGGATTAGTGGACATGATCGGGGGTCCTAAGACAAGCAACTGAGCTATCTTCAGGAAAAGCTTGGGTGACACAGGCTCCCTGGGTTGTTTGTCTCTTCTACAAATTACCAGGTTCCATTTTGTTATCTTATTTATTTATATCCAAGAAAATTACTGGAATGAAAGCAGCCATGTTTAGTTTTTCTATTATTACTTAGATAGTTGAATCTGCTAGTAGAATGCTTAAGTCTACAATTTATTCAGGAAAGTTTACTTGTATATGATTATCAGATTAAATGAGTCTAGAATTAGAAATGATTGATTAATGAGTAAAATTCCTTTCTTCATTTTTCCACTCATCTTACGATGACGTACACTAGTACAGAGGGGTTGTTTAGCTATAGATAGAAATGATTATACATGGATACAATGATCTGAAACTGTTATCAAATTGAATAGTTTACGTAGAAATGAATCAACAATCTTTTCTTCTAATAAGTTACCAGTAATATTTTCAAGTAACTGTTTTAACCTTGGAATCTTTTTATTGTTATTTTCCAGGTATTTATCACAATAATCCATTTCTATAACTTAACCTTTTGTACAAAAACCTCTAAGAACTTCACATAGAGTCCATTATAGTAAACTTTTGTTACACAGTTTTTAAACTGCGTGTAGTATAATACAATAATAATTACTGTAATACAATCTCTTCATTTACACTTACTAAAGAAAACCATTTATTATTTTAATACTTTAAAACCTAAATTATAAACATATTACTCTATTCATATTACAGTACCTGATTTAAGCACTTAGTAAACCCAACCGTAAACAATCATTATAACTCTAATATTACTATTAATATTGTAAACTGTTCTTCTAAAATATACTCTTAAATATAAACCTTCATATCCATTTACAGAACGTATTTATGAAAAAGGATAGATTTCCAGCTCTTCCAATTAAAAGGAAACTATCATAATTTAACTATTGTTTATACAAAAATTGAAGATCTAAAGATAACCATTTAACTTAAATTCTAAAACTTTTTATTAAAACAAAAACCTAGGTTAATCCTTTATGGTACAAATTGCACAAATATAATTGCAACAATTAATTTTTCCAATGGCTTTAACAGAAAAATCTTTGTCAAGCTTAATGCACTGTGCAACCGAAAATACAAGAGGAAAAAAAATACTAACAGATATTTCTACTCTGACCATAAGCTCTTCCCTTTTAATAAAAATAACCATAATTAGATTCTTTAAATTATAAATAAATTGACCAATACAATTGCCACTTTGTTTAAACTCATAATACCAAAAGCCTTAATGGATTCATAGCGTCGAAAGAGTTTCAGTGGCTGAGCAAGAGGCTGAGGAATATTCCAAGCTTCCACATAACATATTTATAGTATGAACAACGATTTTAAAAACCTTGGAACAATATTTTGTTTACCATAAACCATTGTTACAAGAGTCGTAGCCCACTTATGAAACCTTAATGGTTATCACTAAGGATTACCTTATGACCTCCATAACTATTCCAAACAAAAAACAAGCTGCTACAAGTAGTATGAACATCGTAATAACAGACTACAAATACCATCGGCAACATCGCAGAAACAATCACGACGAAGGGTACCCAAGGTTGGGACTGAGGCTTACCGAGACTTTTCTCGTTCACACCTTTTATTTTAGGAAAAATGCCTTCAACCTTCGACTATATTTTCACCTACCATAAAAATAGTAACCGCTTAGAACTATTTAGTAAATGGCTTAGTATTAAATAAATAAAAAAAGAGAAGGACCGCTTGGAGGATTTGTTATGACTTACTAGTTTTAGCATGGAGCTCGAAGAAACAATAATGGTGAAGAACCAATGCTTTAAACCTGTTAAATCCATGACCAAGGTAAAAGTGACCTCTATTGCAGAGACTCAAGGAGGCTGAGGGCCTTTCAGCCTACTCCTCCTTCCCAAAACAACCAACTAATTAAGCCAAATGCGTTTTAGGGCAAACTTGAATGCTGTTGCATATGGTTTATCACCCAAAATCCTCCATCTAGTGAGCATCCACCATGTGGATTGCACTACCCTTGAAATTCTTTTTAATTTGATATAGTTTAACCTGCTTGTAACCCTATGAAATGTGTAAACGTAATACTATTACTTTTGTTAAAAATTAACAAGTCAATGCTATGCATATTGAAGTTTTAGATAGGTTGTAGTTATCATTTTATGCATTGGTTATATGCCTAGGTTAATTTTGTTATTTTCATTGTTAATTTCTAGTTCCCAAAATACCAATATTGATTTTTATGCTTAGGTAAATGCTAGGATTAACAAGGTTAAAATTTCATGATTATAAAACATTGATAATGTATTTAGGCTCCTAATACTACAAACAACTAAAACATGTCAGATAATTATATACCATTAATCATATAATTTATTTGTTTAGAACAAATAATTACGCTATCAACTCCAAATTGCTACCTAGGTAGAATATTCCTTGCTATAGGCCTAGGAAATCCTACACTTCGATAATCTAGACATTAATTAGAGTCACTTTGGTAGTTGAAGCTTAAGTCTAAGGAATAGAGTTTAAGGATATTTCCTAACTTACTCATTTAGTTTTTGAGCCTTGAATTCTTCATCATAAACATAGAAGTAAGTTTTTTACCTGTGAATTTTTTACAAGCATCGGATCTACGTTAGCTTTAAGAAAAGCTAAGTACGCCTCAGGCTAACCTCAAGCCCCCTTCAGTAAGAAAAGAAAATAGCCATAAGAACCTTACACATTCTAAAGAAAATAACCATCAGAATCATACACATTCTTACAAATAAACCAATGATCTAAATTCAATAAATTATTTTAACTCATTAACTGTTGATAAACATTTTATTTTCAAGACTGAAAATCAATATCGATTGTGTATGGCTAGTGTCTTGTGACTTACAAGTTAGTAAGTAAAATTGTATATCCTCTTAATTACAGTTAACCAAAGAGTATTAACTCTTGATTTTCTCTTGATGTATTGTCTTTGTAGTCTATATGTTAACTAGACTGAAGTTAATTGTTAAACTAGCATTCTAGCTATGATTTGGCGTTTAATATCACATAGAAAAATTTTAAGTTTTTGTGAAAATTTTAGGGATGTTAAATTCTCCCTATGGTCAGACTTTACAGTCATCTCTAAATTGTTATACTCTCATTGGCTGAAAACCATGAGATATTAGTTGATGGCTCTGTATTGTTGAGTGCATCAGAGTAAAGGATCTGCATCTGAGTGTGCATAAGAGTAGAAAAGGTTGAGTCGATCCAGGATGTGTGCGGATCACTAGTAGAGTAAAGAAGGAATAGAACATAGAGAAGATAAGGGGGCATCAAAGGGAAGAAGAGTCTATGAAGGTAGAGAAGAAGATCTTAAATAGAGTCTGCACCTTAGTGCATAGATGAAAGGTGCATATATTTCCTCATGCCAGATGAAGAGCACCTTGTGGTTTTTTCCTTGGTGGGTTTCCACGTTATATTCTGTGTATATGTGTGAATGTTGAATGTGTCTAAGATATAAGTGAAAATGTTGTATCGAATGAATTATTGTAGGTTTTATTACAAATGAATAGATGTATGATGGACGCATTGTATTAATTGAATATGATTATGCTGCATGCCTATTGTTATTTAATGAATTTCATAAGAGAAGCTAGGGCACAACCTATCTTTAGAAGCATAGTGAGCACAAATAATCCACCCCTGGACTTCGTTGATATCCTTGATTTAGATCCAAGGTACTAGACATACTCCCACCAAACTGCAGAAACGCAATTTTGGAATTTACCCATCCAAGAGAGATATCTCAAGTGAGATGACATCTGCATTGCAGGTGCTGCCAAGTGAGATTTTCTCTGTCGGGCCGATATATTAGGCTTTGTTGCGTTGAGCAGAAGGGACTGAACCTGGGTCAAAATCCCTAGAGAAGGGAAAAAATCCAACAAATGGTTCCATTGCCGAGACCCGAATAGTTGTGGTGAGGGATATGTTTTGGAAACCAATGAAATCAGAGATCCAAGATTGGGTGGAATCCAAAGAGTTAGAATTCACATGAAAATAAAGCGAAGGATCTCAGTGGAACCCAATAGATTGGTTGGGATGATACATCTACACCTAAATTCATGATATTTTCTTCTCTGAGTTTCCCATTGTGTTGCATGAATGATTATCTAAGTTAGCGCCTCAGTAAAGAAATTTTCAAGGTGGAGAACTAAGGGAGTAGACTCCCTAGTTAATTGAATGACTTGAAGAAGTAAGAAACCCTGTGTTGAGGGCTGTAGATTTTTGGATAGAAATTATCCTAGAGGGATATATTATTGAGTTTGATGTTGACACAATAACCTCATATAGTGAGGTAGAGTGAAAAAAAATTCAAGGTCCACGCAGTAGATATCTGTCATCTTTAAATACGTGGATAAAAACACTTGTATGTGAAAAAGGTATTATGCAAATGTAACAAGAATTTATATAAATAGAATGGCTATGTCTCAATAGAACCCTAAAGTGAGATGTTCCCAGGAGATAGTGGAACTGAACTAGATTCAATCTTTTTAAAAAGTGAAAGAAAATTCATATATGGTAAGCAAAGAAAAACTTTGTTAGGAAAAGGGAGTTGCAGCGTGAATAGATAAGAAGAAGGCTGTGATCTTGCGTCATACTTGGACGAAGGGTATTGTGATGAAGAAGAGAAATATGAGCAGATCTCTCAAGGAGACAAAGAGTTAGAAGATTCGAATGAAGCCCAGAACGAGAATGTGGTTACAAATCTCCTACAACGCCACATACTTTTCCAGAGGTAATATCGAGAGACTTATCTCCAAGTACATCTGTAAATACAAGTATTACTAACGCTGTAAATAGCAGACAAGGAAGTCCGACTAGCCAAAATTTTGTTCTAACTATACCAGCAGCAAATACAATGGCTGGAGCTGACATTAAGTTACCAATATTCAATGGAAATGGGTTGGAAGACCTAGAAAAACATTGGTTCCTTTGTGAAACTTTGTGGACTGTGTGAAAGATCCAGGATGAGAATATCAAGAAAGTATAGATGATCACGACTTTGCGAGGTCATGCAATTGACTAGTGCATGAAATTTTCCATCGTACCAGTAGGAGTTGTCTCGAAAACACTCAATGAGAATCGAGTCGGTATGATAGACGAGTTCAAGAAGCCAAAATCTAAATCACAGTGCATCACCGAGATCAAAGAAATTAAGCAGCTACCGATAAAATTTGTCTGGGACTTTGACCGGAGATTTAAGACATTGATGGCCAAAGTGAGCTTCAAAATGTTGTATGTGCATCACATGGAATGGTTTATTGCTTCCTTATTACAACATATCTGAACCCCATTGATGCAATAGAATATTATGTTGCAGTTAGAGGCTCTGGAAATATAAATGAAATTAGAATCCTTTGTGGTTGTAGATAATGGCTCAGGAATGATGGAAATTTAGTGGCAGCTGTCTAACCTTACGATGCATGTCCAGGACATTAACAGAGGGAAGGAAGTTCAGGAAGAACTATGGTGTACAAGATGCAGAACAGACAAACACCATAAAGATAATTTCTTGACACTCATGAATTACGTCACATCAGGAGCACCAAATCCATTAAACACCCAAGGGATTCCTTGGTGTAGGATATGCTAGACTAGGGGCCACAAGTCCAAAGAATGTATGTAATTACAAAATATTGTAAGCACACCAGCTAGTCTGTATTGTAAAATTTGTAGATCAGTAGGTCACAATGAAAAGGACTACAGAGAATTTCAGCCACTGCAAGAAAAGACGATGGATACCTACTTAATGAAAATGATGAGCATATGCAAGTTGAGCGATCACAGCCTTAGTACCAGTCTGCTCAATATCGACAACTGCAATACCCTCAGCCATAATACCAATAGAATCAGTACCCTCAACAACAACAATACCCTCTGCAAAGGTGGGTGGAAAATTTAGAGGCTGAGGACAACAACAAGGAGGAGGATTTGGTTGGGGAAGAGGCCAAGTCATATGTTATAATTACGGTCATCCATGACATTTTATTGATATTTTCAAAGTCCTACAAAAAATTGTACATACTGTAGAGAATTTGATCACACTGTTGAGCAGTTTCTGCAACTAATTGAGAAATGGTAGGCTAGAACTATCATAAATACCAACCCAATGTAGAATCATAATCCAAATCCCAGTCAAAATATTGAGATGATCTCTGTCGAACCAAGAGAACCTCACATTGATGTAGTCACAAGAGGAGGTTCTGAGATATGGGCCGACCAGAATACATAGCAAGGACAACTATAGGTGAGACCTGTGACACAAAAGAAAGATCTACTAGATGTCCAAAAGGAGAAAGAATTATTCTTGGAGGTGTGACCAAATTGTTTTGATGTTAATCAAGCGTCAATAGCTGGATAAGTCAAGACCATGCTTGAACAATTTGAACAACTCATCAGAAAGCCAACCACCAGTGAAAAAGGTTAGTAAGCTTAAATAATTTTTCAAAATTTGTTTAGCACTAATCAATGATAAATATGCTCTCGTAGAACTGATAACATTAATAGAAGAAACCCCAGATGACCCACGACCTGGAAAAAGAGTCAACCATACCGGGAAGAGAGTGAAGACAGGTCAAGAACTACGAATGACTATGTAGATAGGAGACTATGATATGGATTATATCATATTATATTTGGGCTCATATGTTAACATATTGACAAGACAAACATGGGAGAGAATGAATAAGCCACAACTAGATTGGTCTCCCATTCAACTAAGGCTTCCAAACCAATTGAAGGTTCTACCAATTGGTAGAATAACTCAAGTTCCTGTAGAAAGCGAAGGCTTAAGAACATATGGAGACTTCAAAGTTATTGACATCGTCGATGACACAAATACATATCCTTCACTTCTAGGAATTGATTAGGAAATAGACAACCAGACCATCATAAAATTGAAGAAAAGGATCTTATCATTTGGAGATTCTCAAATAAGGGTGGTTGTGATAATTGATCCGCTCGAAGGACATAGATATGTTGAGCTCGTACATAGTGAAGGTTAAGGAAATTATCTATATTAGTTGTATAATATCATGTCCTCAAAATAATATTATATTAGTCCTGATGGGAAACTTAGTTGGCAGAGTGTAAGTTCGTGCATATTCAACTCAAGTGATGCCCTGGAAAATTGGCAGAATAGGCTACATGATGTTTCTATGATAAGATGTGCAAGAATCAAAAGAGCTATCCAAAGGGTAGGAGTTGAAGAAAGAACATTTACTACATATGAAGGACTACCTAACCTTGCATCTTTTCTGGTAGAATTTGAAGAAAAAGTCACAAAATCACAATGATTGTCTGCTCTGGACTATGTGTACTGAAATCTACGCCCGCTAGATGGTGGGGTACACATAAAAAATCTATCTCTGAATGGCCATAGTGTAAAATATTGATGGAGATCAGATTTGGGGAAGATATCAGTTACCCTGATCAGAAGTATACAAGACTGACAGATCATGTGGAACATAATGAGGATTGTGGCCGCAAGAGCTAGCAAGAATATCCATGATAAGACTGGGTTCATCGATTCATCCACACTTTGGAAATGGTACCAAGAAATTGGTACACATCAGTGGAGCTGCGACGAGAAACTCTTGAATGGGAAAGGTTAGTTGTAATATTCATCTAGACATTTGAGTTCACAAGTGAACACCCGACAGTCGATGCTGCACTACAAATAATAAAGGAAAAGATATTTCAAGAAATATCGGTCACAGCCATGAATTTCCCTCAATGCATCATGACAGTACACAGCTGGATGGAGTGATACAATATTATGGGAGAAGAAGATGATGATGACCCACTTGAGATAATTATACATGAGTTAGAAGGTATGCATGCAGTGGAAGGAGTTTCTATGTCCACTGACCAGCTTTTAAGAGCACTTAATATTAAGAAAGTAAATATTGGGTCAGTTGAAAACCCAAAATTTTCTAATATTGGAGATTACTGGGATAAGGATACTATGGGAAATATCGCAGACCTACTACATGAATTTCAGGATCTATTCCCAACAAAATTTTCTGAAGTGAAAGGCATAGTTGGAGACCTTGGTGAAATGAAGATACCCTTGAGGCTTGATGCAAAACCGGTCAAAAAATGACCTTACAGATTAAAACCGCACTACAAAGAGAAAGTTAAAGATGAACTTGATCAAATTCTAGAGGCAGGGGTGATAGAACCAATTGAAGAATCAGAATGGATCAGTCCGATTGTAGTACAATACAAGAAAAATTCAGGGGAAGTGAGAATTAGTGTTGACCTCAAGAAATTAANGGCAGGTGTGATAGAACCAATTGAAGAATCAGAATGGATCAGTCCGATTGTAGTACAATACAAGAAAAATTCAGGGGAAGTGAGAATTAGTGTTGACCTCAAGAAATTAAATGATTCCTGCTTGCATGATCCATTTCCAACCCCATTCATAGATGAAGTATTGGAGAATGTTGGAGGACAAGAAATGTATTCATTCACTGATGGATTCTCGTGATACCATCAGAGAAGGAGTGCAAAAGAGGACTGATGCAATACTACCTTTGTGATGGAGTGGGGATTATACCAATACACGGTAATATGACTACCTTTGGACTCAAGAATGCACCTATAATATTTTATAGAATCGTAGTTGTTGCTTTTAAATATTTTATACACAAATTTCTTGAAGTCTACTTTGTCGACTGAAGAGTATTTGGTCTTATAAAATATCACATAGAAAGTCTTAGAATGATTCTCGAATGATGCTGCCAGTATCAAATTTCCCTCAATTTAAGAAAATGTATTTGTTTTGTTCCTTTTGGAGCTCTGTTAGGCCATGTGCTCTGTCATGATGGAATTTTGGTTGATCCAGCCAAAATCACCATCATCCTCGACTTACCACCACCTACCATGGTTAAATATTTAAGATAAAAATTAGGACATATGCAGAGGGATATGCAATCTATCCACATAAATTTTATCAAGGGATATGCAGAGGTGACTTCCCCAATGGAGAGATTGCTAAAAAAAGACACTAAATTTTAGTGGATAGATGAATGTCAAGAGAGTATGGATAATATGGAAACCAATATGGTTGTTTCGCCAATACTTGTATTTCTAGACTAGAAAAAATATTTTCATGTTCATGTCGATGCATCATCTGTTGCGCTTGGTGTGGTGTTGACACAACCAGGGGAAGGAGCAATTGATCACCCCATTTCTTTTTCTATAAGGAAGTTATCGACTACAGAGAAAAAATACACCACAACATAGAGGGAAAAGATAGCTATGGTGTATACGCTGCAAAAATTTAGACATTACTTGTTGGGTGGACATTTCAAAATGTACACTGACAATTATGTACTGAAATATTTGGTCAATAAGCCAGCATTGGGGGGAATATCTGTCGGTGGCTTCTCTTCTTTCAGGAATTTAAATTTGAGATAATTGTTAAATCGAGATGGTTGAATCTGGGACCAGAACACCTATCAAGAATTGAAAGCGGAGAAGAACCTACTAGTCTAGAAGATAATCTTCCTAATGCGCAATTGTTTGTGATAACCACTTTTGATGATCAATATAAAGATATCATATACTTTCTGAGTACAGGTTTTGTGCCAACTAAATTTACAAAAACACAGGATAAATAGTTAGTAACACGAGTTTCAGATTTCCAATTAATTGTTGGCCACTTGTATAAAATGGGCCTTGATGAGATACTTTGATGATCTATTTTGGAGCACAGGTGCCCATTGATACTAAGTGAAGCACATGCTAGTGTCACAGGAGGCCACTATGCAAGAAAAGAAGCCGCACGCAATATATTGCAAGCAGGGTTATGGTGGCCTACTATGCATGCATATGCTCGAAATTATTGTCGCAACTGTGATATATGTCAAAGAAAGAGAATTCCATCTCGAAGAGATGAAATTCCATTAGTACCACAAATAACATTACAAGAATTTGATAAATGGGTTTTTGACTTCACGGGACCTATTCTTCTAGTAGGGAAACACACGGGAGCAGGGTATATTATCACTGTGACTGATTATCTAACTAGATGGGTAGACGTTGTGCCAGTAAAGGACTATACTCTTGCAACAACTGTGAATTTCTTATTTGAAAATGTTGTAACAAGGTTCGGTTGCCCAAATATATTGATTAGCGATCAAGGTACGCATTTTTTTAATCAATTGATTGAAGAACTATCTAATGAATTCCAGATTTAGTATAGAAGAACAACTCTGTATCACCCACAAGGAAATGGAGTGGTCGAAGTGTTTAATAAGATTTTGGAAAATGCGCTAATAAAAGTCTGCAAATCGCGAAGGGAATACTAGGATCAAAATTTTTGTATAGTACTATGGGCATATCACACAACATGCAAAAATTTTATAGGTCAGACACCATTCAAGATGGTATATGGACAAGAAGCTACCTTGCCTATGGAATATATTGTACCAAGTTTGAGAGTTATGGAGCTCATGGAAATGATAGATGTTGATGTTGTAGAATAAATATTTCTTAAACTAATCCACTTGGAAGAAGAAATATTCATTGCAAGATTTCACCAAAATGTAGAAAAGCAAAGAAAGAAGGTATGGCATGAAAGACACATTAAGAACAAGAATATTAAAGTTGGAGGTCTTGTTCTTATGTATGATAGTAAATTTTTCAACCATCCAGGAAAGTTAAAGACACATTGGTTAGGACCATATGTTGTTAAGGAAATCACTGAGGGAGGAGCAGTGAAGTTAGAGAAACTAGATGGTATAGAAGTAAAAGGGCTCATAAATGGGAGCCGATTGAAGCCTTGTTTTGATAACTGTTATTAAGTCACACGTAAAAAAAAATTGCAATCAAAGAAGATTGCAAATGAGCTGACTACGTTTGAAGAAAACATCACGCAGTTAAGGAATGATATGAAGAAACTACCTTAGCACAAAAAATGGCTAAGGTGATGGAGATGAGAAAATTGCAGCAGTAAATGACTGTGCTATGCACACAACAACAACAATGTGAGGAGAAAGTAGAAGGGTTGCAGGACGAAGCATAAAAAGTTACAGGAATCATTCATCCTATACATCATAAGGCATGCAATGTAGCGACATCAGTGGAGAAAGTCATGCCAAAACATGTCAGTTTCGACTTGGTGGAGAAAATGCGAACAACAGAGGAAGAAGTGTGGACAGAAGTAGAGAGTGGTGAAAATGGTGGAATAATTTTAGAACAAAATCAATGCAAGTAAAAACATGGAGGAATAGCTTCGAGCGGCTTACGATGATCTATAGGTGAGCGTTGGGGGCCTAAATGTTGTAAGAAGAATTCATGCAGAATTCTTCCTAAGTATGGGGAAGAGCTAAAGGAGGAGAATAAGGACCTGTGACCTAGGAAGAAGCATAAATGAAAGAAGAGAAAGGATGATGTGACAAAGGAAGTGAAAGAGAGAAAGAAGAAGAGGAGTAGGTGCCAGAATAGGAAGTTGTGTCAGATAAGGAATTTGTGACAGAAGGATGGAGTGTGACATGGGAAGGTACGATAGAATATCAACAACAAAATGTGTGCAAGTAGCATAACAACTCAAAAATGACAATAAGACATAATGCTGAGAAACTGACAAGCCTTAATGATTGTGGGTATGAGCTCATATGGAGTCGGTGGAAACTACACATGTGAAGGAATCTCTATAATTCAAGCAGTTAGTGACTCTTGTTAGGTGTTGCTAGAATAAGAAAGACATCCTGTTGGCTGGATATAGAAAGTCGACTGAAAAAGCGACAAAAAATGAGTCTGTATTGATTTGGTATTGAGTCTGTATCAAGCAGGTATTGAGCCTGTATCAAGTATGTATGGAATCTGTATTGAGTTTGTAATGGGGCTATAAAAGAAGGAACCCAAGCTATATGCGGGTTACACATTCTCCATATGGTCATTATTTACAGTTAGCTATGAATTTTTACTCTCATTGGCTGAAAAGTGTGAGCTCCCAGTTGATGGATCTATATTGCTAAGTGCATCAGAGTAAAGGATCTACAACAGAGTGCGCAAAAGAGTAGGAAAGGTCGAGTTGATCTAAGCTAGGTGTAGATCACTATTAGAGTAAAGTAGGAAGAGAACAAAGAGAATACCAGGGAGCATGAGAGGGAGGAAGAGTCTGTGAAGGTATAGAATAGAATATTACAAAGAGTCTGCAACTTAGTGTGCAGATGAAAGGTGCATCTATTTCCTCATGCCAGATGAAGAGCACCTTGTGGTTTTTTATCGGATGGGTTTCTACGTTATATTCTATGTATATGTGTGAATGTTGAATGTGTCTAAGATATATTTTTAAATGTTGTATCGAATGGATGACTGTAGGTTTTCTTACAAATGAATAGATGTAGGATGGTCGCATTGTATTAATTGAATATGATTATGCTTCATGTGTGTTGTTTATTTAATGAGTTACATAAGAGAAGTTGGGGTGCAACCTAGTTGTTGAATCATAGTGAACAAAAATAATCCACACCTGGACTTCATTGAGAGCCTTGGTGCAGAGACAAGGTACTATACATCCTCCCACCCAACTAAAGAAACGTGGTTCTGGAATTTACCCATCCAAGAGATATCTCAGGTGAGATAACATCTACATCGCAGGTGCTACTAACTGAGCTCTACTCTGTTGGGATGATATCTTGGGATTTTTTGTGTTTAGTAGAAGGGACTGACCCTGGGTTGGGATTCCTAGAGAAGTCGATATTGATGTATTCCCAAACCTATCGATCAGGGGATATTGATGTATTCCCAAAACTGTCGATGGCAAGAGAACCTACCATTGATGACTACAAATATCAATGAACTCAATGAAATTTAGATCCCTATTCCAGAATAAATGATCTAAAGTCGATGGAATGGAATTCATTGGAAAAAGGACATTAGGGAATCCCCCATCAACCAACATAAGGTACACAACAATGCTAGATAATTTGGAAGAACTCAGACGAACATGATATGCACGAACCAGTAATAAATGTAACAGGAATGGATGATATGTAGAGACAAGATAAATGAGGAATGGACAACTCAGGCTAAAAAAATTGTTCAAATAAGAGCATAAGATAGATGGAGACTCATAGGCAGCATAAACTTAAAACGAAAACTGGGACAATTCTGTGACATAGGAGGCATCAACAGAGGCTCCATAGGGACTGGAAGAATAACTAGTTGGTGGAGAAAACTCATAATAACAAGTACGACTCCTAAGGTAATACTAGTAACCCAACCAATGGATGAATGGACAGTGCTCTGTTCGAAGGAGACACAAAAAATTCCAAAAGAAAATGTTATCATTTCTCATCTAGATTTTTATGTTTTATGATTTTTTTGGTCTTTTTCATATTAAGAAGCTTGAAAAAGAATAAAATTGCTTATAGTATAATAAGGAGGAAACAGGTGCCGTGGGAAAGCAAACTAGCTACAAACAGTGGGACATACCTATGCTGAATGCAAGGAAGAACATGTAGGATAAGGACACTCGGGGGGATGTCTCCTCTGGGTATGGGATAATAAAATTGCAAAATATATATGAGAAGCTCTGCTAGGATAGAATTGAGACAAGCTTAGGCTATATGGATTATAAAACTAAAGCAAGGAGTCAGCACAAAACTCAATACGACAAGCAGACGCATGCAATGCAATTATAACTTGATACAAAACAGGAGTCTCTATGGGCTATGGCCAGCATAAAGTTTAAGAAAGAGTATAAGGTTCACACTCAAAGGAATGGTGGGACTACAAGGGACTCCCAAACCTAAGGGAGGACGCTTAGAATTGGTACCAAATGACAAAGTGAGATCTAACTAGCCTGAACCCATGATTAGGAAAGGTATACCACTTACATAATGTCACTTTTAGTAGTAGTATGATGGTTCCATGACATAAAGAAGTGGGTTCGTACCTATGATTAAGGTGACATAGTCATAGGATAGTGAAAAATGCACACAGAAAGTGGTCCTATCCTATATGCCATTTTAGTGTTATACCTTTCGTGGGCATGAACAAGCCAAAGTCTCGGTGAAATTGAATCAAAAGGAGACCCTACAAAACAATATTAGCCCAAACAACTCGAAATAGTTAATAAGAAATCCAAACTATAGGAAACGTCGGTAAAAATATTTAATAAATAGTAAAAAATGAATTTTTTCCATACCATTTGGTTTTTAACCCACAATAGTGCATTTGGAGCTTGTTGGACCTCAAAATTTCAAATGACAATTCAGGGAGGTACGGGCCACGAAATCCATTGCCGTCAGGACCAAGTAACTTACAACCACATTATCTATGCATTCAATGTATTAAGTTTTTTTTTCAGTGCTGAATTTTCAAGTTTAAGGTTCCCAAAGATGATATTCTCAACCCACATGGGTCATAGATCATCGAGACGTGTATAGGGATGAATATATGTAGAAAAATAAAATCCTACCCATGTATATACGCACCTGTCACAATAAAAAATTGTGTATACGACCACTCATGTCCAATTCAAAGGTGAAAAATCACAATTTCTAGGTTTATCTTAGAAGGATGGTTCTAGAATGGAGATAATGTGAGCATGAAGATGTTGATAGGGTAGTTCATAGTGACATAAATTATCGACAAGATTTGAGAAGATGTGGTCTTCAAAAATTTTGGAACCTTGGGGGGTTGAGGTACTAAACAAGAATCTTATAGATGTTTAATTATTACTGGGATATAGACATATATTCCTTCATGATAGATGGGATGCCACTAAAAATAGAGATAGATTCACTATATTATATCTACTTTATTACAGGGTTATCCCGCCAAGGTGAGGCAGTGAACCTACGGGAACATGGAGTAGGTGGAGGACATACTATTGATGAGTACATAGTTTTATACTACATTCTTATCACATAAAAGGTAGGAAGTCAAGTTCTTGTGAATTCCATCCAGAGACTCAGTCTCACAGTGATAATTCTAGTATTGGGTAGAATAGCAGGGTTGGAATCGCTGCACCAAACATCATGACCTCTCATGTTCTACATGGTAGAGTGCATGAGACCTATCGTATATGATTGGAGTAAATCACTGTTGAGTACCATGAAACAATATTTAACTGAATACAATATTGGTAAGATCAACAAATTTGAATATGCCATCATTTTGAGCACTTTATTTTTTGAGAGGGTACCGAGGCTCAACCCTAGAGTTGAGGTCCATCCTCACATTCTATGAGATCCATCCTAGACATGTTGGGAGGAGGTGATGTAGAAGTTAGGGGGCGTAGGGAACCCAATCATTTCTGACCTGGATTCTTCTACTGGTGGTGGAAACATATCATCCCCATAGATGCCTATCCTTATGCAGGTATTGACTTCCGTGGAGATCCAGACATGCCACTACCACCAGGGTCCACATATAGCGATATAGGTCTTTGGAATAGGGACAAGAAGGTAGAAATCAATTATAATTATTCCTAAGTATGGAGAAGAGATAAAGAATAAGAAAAAGGAGTGGCGACAAAAGTAACAATAGAAAAGAAAGAAGAGAAAGGAAGTAGGGATAGAAGTAGTGAAAGGAAGGAAGAAGAAGGAAGAGGCACAATCGAAGAGGAATCCATGACAGAAGGAAGGAGTGTGACAAGGGAAGGTACAATAGAATAACAGTATCATAAGGCATGCAAGTAGAATAATGACTGGAAAATGATAGTAAGTCATAATGCTTAGAAAGTGTCAAGACTTAAAAATCATGGGTACGAGTTAGGCTAGAGACGGTGGAAACCACATGTATGAAGCTATCTTTGTAAGTCAATTCATCAGTGCCTCTTGTAAGGTGTTACTAGAATAAGAAATATGACATGTTGGATAGATATACGAAGTTGGCTGACAAAGTGACGGAAAATGAGTTTGTAACGAGTCTGTAATGAGAGTCTATAAAAGAAGGAACCCAAGCTATATACAAGTTAGCTTATGGACTATTGGGTTCACTACTATTAACTTCTCAATTGTTGGCTCTATATTTTGTCTATTAGTATTTGCTGAGTGCATATGAGCTGAAGAATATGTAACTAGGTGCACAGAAGAGTAGGATAGGTTGGGTCAATACAGGCTGTGTGCAGGTCATTAGTAAATCTAAGTAGGAAGAGATCCAAGGGAAGATCAGCGAGGATGAGAGGAAGGAAAAGTTTGTAAATATATAGAATAAGATCTATAATAGAGTCTGTAACTTAGTGCATAGATGAAAGGTGCATATATTTCCTCATTCTAGATAAAGAGAACCTTTCACTAGTGGAAAATGAGAGATTAGTGACAAAAAAAATGACCAAAATCCTCATAGCAATGACTACTTTTGGTTTGGCAATCGCTGGTGGCTAATTTACGATCTTTTATTACGTGACCAAAATTGGTCATTTTTATTTCGGTCATTTATAGCTTGTCAGTTGGTCATTAATTTGGTCATATATTTGAATCAATGACCAAATATATGACCACGTTTATGACCAAATTAATGACCACATGACAAACTAGAATATGACCAAATTTGGATGCGTAATAAAAGACCGTAAATGAACCACCAAAACTGCTTTTTGGTCATTGATATGCAAATTTTGGTTGTTTTTTTTGTCATTTATATCTCATTCTTTGGTCACATATCTCTCAATTTTTGGTCATTTTATATGCAGATTTTGGTCATTAATCTAATTTATTTGTCATTAATTTAGTCATTTTTTAAGTCGTTTTATGTGTGGTTATTATATTTTAGTAGTTTTAATTGTGTCCATTATTAATCAATATAAATTTTTAATATGATATTATGTTTAAATTAAAAAAAGAATCATACATTATTTATCATCATCTAATACACATGTGAATTATGCAATGCCACATTAATTAGTTAATTACAACACTTATAAATAATATAATGTACAACCATATAAGTTTTAAACTGTAGAAATTATATTATATATATGAAATGTCAAGTATTACAATAAATATGAGTTTTCTAAAAAACTATCTCCATATAACTTTACATGAAATCATCTAGTACATTGATGACTTTTAAAAATATTACAATGGCTAAACCATCCCACTTGTACTTGGCTGCTAATCCATACTTAGATCCCGTGGTAGCTTCAATTAACCCATACTTAGCAGCTTGAAAGCCTCAGCAATAGGATCTTCATACTCAATGGAAAATGCTTGACAATAGGCTCTTCATAATCAATGGCCCACTTAGTTAAGTTCACTCCTACGAAATCCAATAAAAAAATCTCAGTAGAAAAACAATGAACTGTAAAGTAGAAAACAATGAAGAAAATTATTTATAATGTTCAATAGCTAATAACAATAACCAAGTTCATGTGCAAAATAGAAAAATCTAATCTAACAAATTCAAATTAAGAATTCAAAACAATCACGATTCAAAACACATTAATGTATTATCTTTCATGCAGTTATTTGGTGTAGGAGAAATAAAAAACCATTGTACAATGGTATATACAACAAGATACTTCATACATTAACTCGTGCTTACCTCTATTAAGTGAGTAATACTAGAGAAACTCAAGTACTCTAGGTTTGGAATCTTCAGCTGCTTTTGATAGGGAGGAATAAGTGAGTCTAATTTCTGCTCAGCTGCACTTATCGATTTGTAAAAATAAAATATTATGAATTAGATTTTATGGCTGCATAAACAGAATCTTTCAATCATGTATGTCATACGAAGAAAAATTAAATGTATGTCATATGAATCTTGCAATAATGTGTAAATGTAAACAATGAATTTCACACAACTCCAATATGCCAAAGTACTAAAATCAGTGATTCCAAACACAAATATGTTTCCAAATATTGATTTATAGTGCTTGATAAAAGGAAGGAGAATTTACACTATCAGTAATTTCTAGTTTCAAATCAATATGCCCAAATGATTCATATTTGTTGAGTATACAGTAGTTATGTTCCAGAATGGTTCGAAAACTCATCAAATGCTTAAAATAACATGATTCTCTTGTAGATATCAAGGAAATAAAATAGTCAAGGTGACCAAAACAATTTTCAGAAATAAAGTATTAAATCCAGTGTAAATTTCAAAGGTGCATAGTATGTATTCCTCAATCAAACCCAACAACAAAATGAATATGACTGTCATAGCAAGTACTGCTGTTGGAAATTGCATCTCTTCTTATATTTCAATATGCATTCTATGTCCAATTTATTTACTTCAAGAGTGATGAAAAGGATTCCAAATGTTTTGCACTAAGTATAAACACAATCCCAATGTCAGTATTGTTATTGCAAGGTAGTGATATGTAGTTCATATTTGGTTTATGGGAAAGTTTCAAATACTAAACTTGCACTTATGAAATTATACTGATAATAGAATCAATCAATTAATCAATATGTATGCCAAGTATCACTGTGGGACAAGGATAATACCCAGGTATGCCAAATGCCAATGAAAATCACAATAAAAATATTCAACTTAAGAATGCAATTTTTAGTATGAAAAATCATTGATGTTATATGTTCAAAATTGATCAACTCATTTTAGTATTACTATGACAATTTTTAAGAATCCTATATACAACAATATACTTCATACCTTAAATCATGCTTACCTCTATCAAGTGACTAATACCAGAGACACTCAAGTACTATAGGTTTTCCATCTTCAACTGCTTTTGATAGCGATGAAGAAATGAGTCTAATTTATGCTCGGCTGCACTTATCAACCTGTAAAAATAAACTATTGTGAATTAGATTTTATGTTTGCATAAACATAATCTTGCAGTCACGTATGTCATATGAATCCAAAGAAAATATATGTCATATGAATCTTGCAATCAGGTGTAAATGTAAACAATGAATTTCACACAACTGCAATATGCCCCAAGTATTTAACTCAGTGATTCCAAACACAAATATGTTTCCAAATATTGATTTATAGTGCTTTCCAAAAGGAAGGAGAATTTACACTGTCAGTAATTTCTAGTTTCAAATCAATATGCCGAAATGATTCATATTTGTTGAGTATACATTAGTTATGTTCTAGAATGGTTCCAAAACTCATCAAATGCTTTAAATAACACAATTTTGTTGTAGATATCAAGGAAATAAGTCTGTCAAGGTGGCCAAAACAATTTCCAGAAATGAAGTATTAAATAAAGTGTAAATTTTAAAGGTGCATAGTATGTATGCCTCAAGAAAACCCAACAACAAAATGGATAGGACTGTCATCGCATGTATTACTGTTGGAAATTGCAGCTCTTCTTATGTTTCAATATGCATTATATCTCCAAGTTATTTACTTCAGGAGTGATGAAAAGGATTCCAAAGTTTTTGCACCAAGTATAAACACAATCTCAATGTCAGTACTGTAATTGCAAGGTAGTGATATGTAGTTCAAATTTGGTTTATGGGAAAGTTTCCAATACTAAACTTGCAATTATGAAATTATACTAATAATAGAAGCAATCGATTAATCAATATGTATTCCAAGTATCATTGTGGGACAGAGATAATGCCCAGGTATTCCAAATGCCAATGAAAATCAGAATAAAAATATTCAACTTAAGAATGTGATTTTCAATATGAAAAATAATTGATATTATATGTTCATAATTTATCCACTCATTTTAGTATCACTATGACCATTTTTAAAAATCCTATTTACAACAAGATACTTCATACATTAACTCATGCTTACCTCTATCAAGTGAGTAATGCGAGAGACACTCAAGTACTCTAGGTTTGGAATCTTCAACTGCTTTTGATAGGGAGGAAGAAGTGAGTCTAATTTCTGCTCAACTGCACTTATAAACCTGTAAAAATAAACTATTGTGAATTAGATTTTATGGCTGCATAAACATAATCTTGCAGTCACATATGTCATACAAATCCAAACAAAATATATGTCATACGAATCTTGCACTCAGGTGTAAATGTAATCAATGACTTTCACACAACTACAATATGCCCCAAGTAATAAATGCAGTGATTCCAAACACAAATATGTTTCCAAATATCTATTTATAGTGCTTTCCAAAAGGAAGGAGAATTTACACTGCCAGTAATTTCTAGTTTTAAATCAATATGCCTAAATGATTTAGATTTGTTGAGTATACAATAGTTATGTTCCAAAATGGTTCCAAAACTCATTAAACGCTTAAAATAACATGATTCTCTTGTAGATATCAAGGAAATAAAACTGTCAAGGTGACCAAAACAATTTCCAGAAACTAAGTATTATATCAACTGTGAATTTCAAAGGTGCATAGTATGTATGTCTCAATCAAACCCAACGACAAAACGGATATGACTGTCATAGCATGTATTTCTATTGGAAATTTCAGCTCTTCTTATGTTTCAATATGCATGCTATCTCCAATTTATTTACTTCAAGAGCGATGAAAATGATTCCAAATTTTTTTCACCAAGTATAAACACAATCCCAATGTCAGTACTATAATTGCAAGGTAGTAATATGTAGTTCAGATTTGGTTTATGGGAAAGTTTCCAATACTACACTTGCACTTATGAAATTATACTGATAATAGAAGCAATCAATTAATCAATATGTATGCCAAGTATCACTGTGAGACAAAGATAATACCCAGGTATGCCAAATGCCAATGGAAATCACAATAAAAATCTTAAAGTTAAGAATGCAATTTTCAATATGACAGTATGCAAGATAAATACCATGGAAAGATGACAAGTGCTATTCAATATGCCTAGTCAAAAGGATAAATACATATGTCATGCTTATGGGCATACTGTCAACAAGTTGCAGAGATTAATAATAATTATCTTTACCATTAAATAAGCACCCAAAATATATCAGATGGTAAATCTTTATGATCTTCTTGTGTTTATGTTTCAGGTGTCCAAGAGATGGTTGGCCGAGAAGACAATCACAATAAATTAGGTGCCTTGTTGTAGGATGGATTTATGGGAAGAAAAACCAGACAAAGTTTAACCAACAGTGATCTTTAGGACTGTATTAGGGACTAAGGTGTGCAACATTAGAGAGTTGATAGCTTAGGTGTCAAAGGGATGTTGGTAGGTTGGCGAAGGGTCAAATGTGTTGAAATATTGTAAGTTCGAAGAATATTCTATATGTATATTTTGTGTTCTACGATGGTCCTACCGGGAGAACCACTTGTATTATATTGTACCCTGATGCTTCTAATCAGAAGAACTAATAAGATTCATGAGGTTTTCCCCTCTATTTGTAAAGGTGGGTCATTAGCGCCTCAGTGTGGTTACTTGAGCCTACATGTGTAACTCGAGTCTACATGATTAAATCAAGCCTACATGTCGGATGAGTTAATTCAAGTGAACGGATGAATATAAATAGAGGTGTGGTGCTCCTCATTTGAGACACACACACTCTCACTTGTGTAGCGCATTAGTGGAGAAGACAAGTAGCTGGAGGAGGAGGATCAGGATTTGATCTCCTGGAGGAGGAGGATCAAATCTTTGATCAGGATAGGATTTTTATCCTCATAAAAATCTAAGTTTAGAGACCTGGATCAAGAAATTTGGTTGGGTGAAACTCCAGGAAAGTCAAACCCTAGTTTGACCCCGATCTGGAAAAACCCTAAATACTAAAACTACTAAGTTTTGGTAGATTCACTATATCCTGAGATTGACGAAGTCTCAGGCGTTGAAAATTTTAGAGGCCATAGCTAAAATCCTTATTTACACTGTATCCAAAATTCAGCCTCATATTCACTATATTTTGGGAGATATGATCCCTCCAAGTTAGGGTTCCAGACTCGTCTAGAATTCATCCCTAGACAGGACACCTGGGGAAAATTTCTGTAGCGTGGGCTACAGAGGTCCAAATAGAATTCCTGAAGGTGTTCCATAAATATCATAGACTTTAATTTCTATGTTCTGAATTTCCAAACCTGAAGATGAACCAGTGACATGTGGCATGATGTACAACTTCACTGTTCTAAACAATCCTGTAACAAGTCACCTTGGGACAATGATCATAAATTCCAATTGGTGAAACCAGTTCTGATGAAAAATATGGTTTTGGATTAGGGACATTCTAGGTTACCTCAGTGATAAATTTCAGACACATAGGAGTATTAATTTCGGATATATCATAGAAACAGTAACAGACATTTCTGCAGAAGAAATTGGAAAACTAGGGCTTCCTGTTCCGGGAGCTTCCCTCCATTGTTTTTAGAAAAGGAATACATTGGACAGTTCCATTTAAAGAGATCTATATTTATATCCAATCAAATCTTAAATATTCAAAGTTTTGAAAGTTAGGGTTTCTTTGACAAACCCTAGATCAGCCAACTCCGGAAGCAGGACGGACACCTCAAATCGGTAAGATCTAATCTTTTGCTATTTGCATTTGAGGTTCTCATTTCAAAGTGATCTATCACATCAGCTTGATGATAAGCTTGGTGAAGTTGAAAACTTCCAATCATGGAAGTATTTGATCTCTCTGAAGAAAATGAATTGGACACCTACATGAGTAGAGAGGTTCCAGTTCTAAAGGGAGATGAGCCTCAAAGCCTTACACAAGAAGAACTTGATCAAGGCCAAAAAGATCATTGTTGATTCAATCACGGATCAACTTGGACCACAAGTGTCTTCCCTAAAGACACCGAAGATGTTTGATTCCTTTATCAAGCTATTTGAATATAAGAACATAATTCAGAAGATGGATTTGAGAAAACAGTTGAAGAATGTGAAGATCCAGAATGTATAACATCTTGAAGCGGTAGAAGAAGAAGCAGAGAATGGCCTCCCATGATCATGGGATTCATTCATGTGAGGAATGTGTGCCAAAAGGAAGTGATTACTTTCAGTTGACTCTGGGAAAAAGAAGAAGCTCGTCTCATAAGAAGAGAAGAAGAAATATGAGAGAAAATTGAAGATCAAGCTCTCGCCATTCAAAGAAGATCCCTCAAGCAATGAGGAATATGAAGAACTCAATTCTTGACGAACCTCTTATCCATCTTATCATTTGGATAAGAAATGATGATTTCATGGATGAAGAATATGATGAAGCAGAATGATCAAGAAGGATTCTACCCACGAAACAAACAAAAGATAAGTATTCAATTGTCATTTAATGATATTGTTTTGTTATGCATTTGATTATATTCAGTTGATGTGTCGTTTGCATGCATGTGATGGGTAAGTAGTTCATGGTTCTATACAAATCTCCATTGTTACTTATCTAGAATGAAACCTATTTGCTGACATATTGGATTAGTGCACAATCTCAATGATGTCATGGTAGAGATGGAAGGCATATAGAAAGTTTCTGTGAGATATGGATGATTGTTGTATTGGCTAAATAGTTGCATGATGCATACGAATTTGTCGTTATGCATATGTAGTTCTAACCATGCAACTGGTGCATTTGAATTCTAGGAAAGGTCCTGTACAACCTCCTAAAAGAAAAGAAGGATGAGACTTGTTCCAAAGAACAAGTGATGACAATTCAATAAACATGAATCTGAAGCTCCCAGGGTCAGAGACACCATGACGAAAGAAAGAGCTTCAAAGAGCGGTAGATCCACCTCTAAGGATGAATACCACCATGGGTATGAGAGATAACTCAAGATGAAGAAAAAAATGCTATGAAAGAAGCTATGATCAAAGAATAACAATTGATTATGGGGAATGATGTATATGATATGATTTCGAGACATAAATGGGAGTACGTAGTATCTTCCATATGGATCTACAAGAACAAGTGTACAAAGCATGAATCGTGATTTGCCTAAGAAAGAATAGAATATGACATGACATACTCTATTGACCAGTATATATCATGCATAGAACTACTTGTACAGAATGAAGAAGGAAGATAATACTCCACTTCAAGGGGAGTGACTACAGAAGATATCTGAGTTTGACACAGTATGACATGATGGACAACTTCCTGATGGATCGAGACTTTACCAAGAGTAAAGTGGGTTCCAACCTTCAAAGTTGAATGCATAAGACTAGGATATGTTGATGATCTGACAAGACGAAATCATGGAAGATGTTATGATGATGTTTGGGATATAGTACTCAAACCAGAAAGCAAGCATGTGGTATCTTACAAATGGATTTGCAAGATAAAATATGTCGCTGATAGAAGTAAGGAAAGACTTGTGGCTAGAGGTTTCTATAAGAAAGAGGGAATTAATTTTGAAGAGACACTTACTCTAGGAAGCAAGGTACACTTCCTTCAGAAATATGATGGTAGTTGCTTCCATGATGAAGTAAAGACAATCCTTCCTTAATGGTATGATTGGGGAAGAGTTTTACATCGAAAGGATTTGAAGTTGAATATAGATAGACTCATATATGTAAGTTGAAGAAGGGCCTCTATGGCATGAAGCAAGCTCCCAGAGCTTGGTATGGCAGTTTCCTATCAATTATGGGTTTTACCAAGAGTAAAGCTGATCCTAACCTTTATCTCAAGGTTGTAGAAGATGAACCTGTCATCCTGTTATTATATGTGGATGAATTATTCTTGACAGGGAACGAGAAATAGATCATGGAAAGCAAGAAGAAACTAGAAGAAGAATTTGAGATGAAATACCTTGGGTTAATGCACTATTTCCTAGGTCTGGAAATATGACAAAGTTCAGAAGAAATATTTCTCAACCAGGGAAAGTATGCAGTAGAGATATTGAAGAGATTAAATATGTTGGAATGCAAAGCCATGGCCACACCCATGGAATCCAACCTGAAGTTGTTAGATGATGACTCATCAGAGTTAGTAGATGCGACTCATTATAGACAGATCATTGGGTCATTGATGTACTTAACAAATACCAGACCAGACATTTTTTTTGCTGTGAACACCTTAAGTCAATATCTTGTTCAACCAAGATGGGTTCACCTAGTAGCTGCAAAACATGTGATGAGATATCTAAAAGGGACTATAGACCTTGGTCTATACTATGATGGTAGCCATGACTATAGATTGTATGGCTATACAGATGTAGATTGGGTTGGAAGTATCTTAGACAGGAAAAGCACATCAGGTAGATGCTTTTGTTTGGGGTCTGCTATGAGTTCATGATTTATCATGAAACAGTCCAGTGTTTCTCTTAGAAAAACAAAAGCAGAATACATAGCAGATTGCTCTACTAAGTTGTGAAGCCATATGGCTTTGGAAGCTGATATTAGCTCTCCTTGACCTGAAGATGGATACTACATTGATTCTATGTGATAACAGAGAACCCTGTGTTCCATTGTAACACATAGAAATCCGATATTTATACATACAAGATAAAGATGCAGATGATGATGTTTCAGTATTCCCATACTGAAGATATAGATTATGCTTTCAGTATTCACATACTGGAGATACAGATGGTGATAGTTCAATATTCACATACTGAAGATGTAGATGATGATGGTTTAGATGGTGATGTGCTGACAAAGCCTCTGTCTCGAGTAAAGTTCGAACACTTTCGAGACAAGCTTGGTGTGGTTTGGAAAGACCTTCCTTGAAAGGGGGAGTAGTGATGTTGCAATGGGATTGTATCATCCTGGGACATATGTCCAGAAGTGATCCGGAGACTTTGGTCATCAAGAAAGTGTCAGGATTGTATCATCCTTCGACTTCGGTTTAGAATGGATCCGGTGAACTTCGGTCATCGAGAAGGTGGCAGGATTGTATCATCCTTGGAATTCGGTTCAGAATGGATCCAGTGAACTTCGGTCATCGAGAAGGTGGCAGGATTGTATCATCCTTGAACTTTGGTTCAGAATGGATCCGGTGAAATTCGGTCATCGCGAAGGTAGTAGGATTATATCATCCTTGAACCTCGGTTGAGAATGGATCCAGTGAACTTTGGTCATCGATAAGGTGGAAGGATGGTATCATCCTTGGACTTCGGTTCAGAACGGATCCGGTGAACTTCGGTCATAGAGAAGGTGGCAGGATTGTATCATCCTTGGACTTCGATTCAGAATGGATCCGATGAACTTCATTCATCGAGAAGGTGGCAAGATTGTATCATCCTTGAACTTTGGTTCAGAACGGATCCGGTGAACTTTGGTCATCTAGAAGGTAGTAGGATTGTATCATCCTTGAACCTCGATTCAGAATAGATCCAGTGACTTCGGTACTTGAGAACATGTGTTGATCCCGTAATTCCAATAGGAAGGATTGCCTGAGTTCCACAACTGTGTTGATCCTGTAATTTCAAAAGGAAGGATCGTTAGTAACTCCATAAATACCTAAATCCCATAATTCCGAAAGGAAGGATCATTGAATTGATCCCATAATTCCAATAGGAAGGATTTTCTGAGTTCCACAGATGTGTTGATCCCGTAATTCCGAAAGCAAGGATCGTTAGTAACTCCATAAAGACCTAAATCCTATAATTCTGAAAGGAAGGATCGTTGGTAGCTCCGTAAAGACTTGATCCCGTAATTCCAACAGGAAGGATTGTATGAGTTCCACAGATGTGTTGATACCGTAATTCCAATAGGAAGGATTGTCTAAGTTCCACAAATGTGTTGATCCCGTAATTCTGAAAGGAAGGATCATTAGCAACTCCGTAAAGACCTAAATCCTGTAATTTCGAAAGGAAGGATCGTTAGTAGCTCCGTAAAGACTTGATCCCATAATTTCAAAAGGAAGGATCATTTGAGCTCCACAAATGTGTTGATCCCATAATTCCGAAAGGAAGGATCATTAGTAACTCCGTAAAGACCTAAATCCTGTAATTCCGATAGGAAGGATCGTCTGAGTACCATAGACATGTTGATCCCGTAATTCTGAAAGGAAGGATCATGTTGATGTTTTGATGATGATGATGTTGATGTTTTGATGATAATGATTTTATGATGACGATGATGTACTGAATGAAAGATCAGAGTGTGATGATGATGATATTTTGATGTTTTGATGATGTTGAATGTTTTGATCATAATGATGTCTTGATGATGTTCATATTTTCATGATGATGATGATGTACTGATCAAAATATCAGAGTATGATGATGATGTACTGATAGAATGATCAAGAGTATGATGATGATGATGTACTGATCGAAATATCAGAGTGTGACGATGATGATGATCAGTATGTGATGATGACGACATACTGATCAAAAGATCAGAATATGATGATGATGATTCTGTTCGAGAGTTGAAGTATGATGATGGTGCTAATCATGATGTTACTAATCAGAATGTGATGATGTTGCTGATCGAAAGGTCAAAATGCTGAAGATGTCTTTGCTGATCAAAAGATCAAAGTGCTGAAGATATTGCTGATCAAAATGCTGAAGATATTGGTGATGATCGAAAGGTTAAAGTGCTGAAGATGTTGCTGCTGATCGAAAGGTCAAAGTGTTGAAGATGTTGCTGAAAATGTTTCTGATCAAAAGGTCAAAGTGCTGAATATGTTGCTGATCCAAAGGTCAAAGTGCTGAAGACGTTTCTGCTGATCCAAAGGTCTAAGTGCTGAAGATGTTTCTGATTGAAAGATCAAAGTGTTGAAGATGTTGCTGATCAAAAGGTTAAAAGATGTTGATGTTGATTAAAGAGTTGCTATTGTCAAATATTGAAGACGAAGACTATATGATGTTGAAAATCTTCCAATGATTTATAGATGTGTTACCCTGATGATGTTGATGATGTCCTCTCCTACTATTGTTGTTGTTGATGTTGTTGTAGAATACCCTTCTCATTAAGGGGGAGTGTTGAAATATTGTAACTTCGAAGAATATTCTATATGTATCTTTTGTGGTCCCCGATGGTCCTACCGGGAGAATCACTTGTATTATCTTGTACCCCGATTCTTCTAATCAAAAGAACTAATAAGAGTCATGAGGTTTTCCCCTCTATCTGTAAAGGTGGGTCATTAGCACCCCAGTGTGGTTACTTGAGCCTTAATGTGTAACTCAATCCTACATGATTAACTCGAGCCTACATGTCGGATGAGTTAATTCAAGTGAACGGATGAATATAAATAGAGGTGTGGTGCTCCTCATTTGAGACACACACACTCTCACTTGTGTAGCGCATTAGTGGAGAAGAGAAGTAGATGGAGAAGGAGGAGGATCAGGCTTTGATCTCCTTGTTTTTATCTTTTATCTTTTGGGGCATCTATATTAAGGAAGCTTTTGCTAGGTTTTTCCCAGGATAAATCTTTGTGTTCTCCTTTTGTATGGTTGTACTTGTCTATCTTTTAGTGATCCCGTTTATATGATTTTCTTATGAAATCGAAATGAAATACTAATGATCTAGCTTAGCATATGAAAATTTAACAAAATGAGCTAAGGAAATATAGTGATGGTTTCCTCCTTTATGAATCTATAGTTAAGAGTTTATGGAAAGATGAGAGGTGTGAATATGGATAAATAAGGATCATATAGCACTTTCGTTGAAGGTTTATGGCCTTGGAATCATGGAGGCAAGCATCCAAGCCAAGGTGACTGTAACAAAGAAGCACTTAGGGGGTTCCCTATATGATTTACATTACAAGGGATTTTGCAGGCCGTTAGGTTCTAGAGGCCAAATCAGTGATGCAAATGGACTTGCGTTGAGGGATAAGTTGGCTAGGGATGAAGGAGATGGTAGCTAGGCTAGTTTAGGATGATAGGGGTGTAACCTAGGGCTTCCTAACATTTGTTTACAATATTTTTACATTCCTTTGAAGTGTATGATAATTTTGGTCAAACAAAGCAACAAGTGAATCTTCAAAAGCTAATGGTATGTTCATCAGATCCTCCATCCTCTCATCAATGAGTGACTAGTACAACTAAAAGGGTTTGTTTCACAGGGGTGCAATCTATCCTTTTGCATTAAGAAAATAGGGTGGTATACAAGCATTTATATAATCAACAAGTCTTAGAGGCCCAATCAGACCTTCAAAACACAACATTGCACTCACAGTGGGAGAGAACACAACATTGCACTCACAGTGGGAGAGTCTATTTCATGCTAGAAGTCTTCTACAGCCATTGGAAGTGTTTCTCTTTGGGAGAGGACTTTCTACTTCAACTAGTTTGCAGTATGAATCATACAATGATTCACCCAGTTTTAAATTTTAGCAAAAAAGAAAGTCCCTAATTCTTGAAGACCTGATTTACAAGAAGAAAAAATGGCTACCTAATCTTCATCTCTGATTGCAAGCTAGATAATATAAGTTCATAATCATGCAAGTATAGGCTAATTTCTTATTATCATCATGGATAACCCCTATGATAACAATTTCCAACATTGAAACAAGGAATAAAATGTATCCATTTCCATAATTTCCTAGCAACAATCATTGAGATGAAACTGGTGGAACAGTGGCAATAACCAAAAACATTAATTAGTCCATGTGTAGAAAATCCATGCCTCACCTTGATATTGGGGTACTTCAAATAGTATCCAAATCTCGTGGTCTAATTACTCATTGCACAATTTTAATACAAATGTTCTAGAGAAGGTTGCAAAGTCTGCATACATTGAATTTTCCAACATTAAAATAATATATTACGAGGATGAAGATATATATGAGTTCTCTCCAGAACCTAGTTATAATATCCCTAGGTTTTATATCAAATCAGACAATGGTAATTCTATTGGAAATAAGTTTTCTTCATTATCTTCTGCATTGCATGTATGTATAGAACAAAGAGTTTTATAATGCAGTGATAATTAAGGATTAGATGATTTTTTTGAGGACAGGGATGGAAACATATTGTCTCTTATTTTTCCTTTGTTTAAATATCAACAAGAAATCAGTACGAGAAGGACATATATGTAGCTGAAAGTTGTCCAAGTTTTGAAGGTTCTAATCATCAAAATGAATTTAAACGCAAGAATGAGAAAGAGAAAAGCTATGAATGTTAACAAATTGGATGAAGTAATATCCCCTCCTCATGATTTCACTCAGGAAGACTATACAATCGATAATGAGGTAGAACAATAATGAAAAATATAGGGAAAATTATTGGTAAATTTTATTGTAAGATACAGATTTAATACAGTGGTGGTGAGCATACTTTTACAGCATGAAAGGATTCTAGTGCTAGGGATGGTCTTGACTATATTTTAAGATCAATAGGGTGTGCCGATATCTAGTGTTGGATGGATCATATAATAAAAAATGTAGGGTTGTGGTGTTGGAAAATATAACCTAGTAGAGTGAAATGATGATCATGTTAATGGAAACACTGGAATTCTTTCCCCAACAAAAATACATATGTGGTTGCATTATAAATCTGTCCTTGAGATTTCAGATAATAACCCAAGGAAAAATTTAGTAATGGTTAGTGGCTGATGGTACTTTTAATCTAACTGGCTGATCAAATATTATTCTTATTCTTATTTCGCTGATCAATTTTCAAACATAAAATTATGAATCATGAATATCTGCAGTACAAATCACAGTTAAGGACAGGTTTTGACTCACCTTTTGGAATAACCACAAAACTACAACAGCACACTATCGATGTATATGTAACTTCAGAATGTATTTCACTTATATTTCTTATATATTGTAACCCGATGTTTATTCTGGGATGTACTTGAGTCATGCCATGCTTCGATGTTCCTATTGGGAAGATGTATAATGTAAACAAGTCATGTGAAGTCATTATGGGTAACCCTCCTATTGGCTAAGGGTTAAAGTCCCCGCAGTTTCGGGGCACTAGGGTTATTAGACTCTCCTAGTGAGGTCATCCCTAGTAGGGTTTATTCAAGTTAGGAATTAGTATAAATAGAGAGTTGGCCTCTCTATTTATCACACATCTCATACACACTCAAGTGGAGTGCATAGTTGAGGAAGGAGAAGACACACGGGCTAGATAGAAAGAAGGTTACTGCTATCGAAGATCACTTACTATTTTGGGTTCTACTTTTGGTGCTGATTCTATCTCTGAGGAAGTTGCAGGGTTTTCACCATTTATGGTTTCCCTGAGGATAAACACTGTGTTCATTGTCTCTTATGTTTGATTGCTATTCATGTTATTCTCTCAGTTAAAGATCCTAAGGTATTGCTAGCTTAATGATGAAATTCTAACATGGTATCAGAGCTAACCTGAGAAGAAGACACTATGCAACTACGAGAACTAGGGCTTCCTAGTTAGTGGATATTCCTCCACATATTTTCAGCAAAAGAAGGTTGGATTAACTATCCTCCTTAGGGCACATCTTTTTGTCGAAGCAAAATCCAGTTCTGAGGTTTTTCAGTTCTGGACCCGACACTACTGCCGAAAATTAAGGATTTTCACAGAAGAGGAATTTTTCAGTGAGCCCAGGCCTGTATTGATATCCTCCCCAAAATTGAAGTTAGGGATCAAATTCAAATCATTTGGTTGGATAGAACTCTGGAAAAGAAAAACCCTAATTTTCTACTGAACCAACACTACAGGATTTCAGCTCCAAATCCAGATCCGACATCTTGACCTGGTAAGATATAAATCTTTTTGTATTTCCATTTGAGGTTCTCATTTTAATATGTCTCATCATACCAAGCTTGATGAAAAGATTGAGGGAGCTAATAACTTCCGAGCCTGGAAGTATAGGATCTCCCTGGTCCTAGAAGAAAATGAGTTGGACTCCTATATCAATGAGGAGGTTCCAGTTCCAGAGGGAGATGAGGCTAAAGGCTTACATAAGAAGAATTTGGTTATGGAAAAGGGAATCATTGTTGATTCTATCAAGGATCACCTCACACCACAGGTTTCCTCCCTCAAGACACCTAAAGCTATGTTTGATTCCCTAACCAAATTGTTTGAAGGGAAGAACATAAACATGAAGATGTCTCTGAGAAGCCAATTGAAGAATGTAAAGATCCAGAATGCTGGGACTATTCAGTCTTACTTTACAAGGGTATCTCAGATCAAGGAACAAATGCAAGTAGTAGATGAAGAAGTGGAAAATGCAGAGATTGTGATGACCGCCTTGAATGGTCTCCCTAGATCATGGGACTCTTTCATTCAAGGGATTTGTGCCAGGAAGAAGTTAGTCAAGTTCAGTAGACTATGGGAAGAATACTCTCAAGAAGAAGCTCGGATAGCAGCTCGATAAGAGAAGATGGGAAATGAAGATCAAGTTCTCACTATTCACTCCAAGAGAACCAGAAGGAACCATCATCACTCCAAAGGTAAGATCTCACACCCTAAAAGAGATGTGTCTACCATTAGATGTTAGACATGTGATGAGAAAGGTCACATATATAGATTCTTCCCTAATAAAGGGAACTTAAAGAAGAAGAAGGAAAACAAGAGAAGACATCATGCTCATGCTACAGAAGATGATGAACCTTCCACAAAGAGAATCAGACAAGAAAGTGATTCTTCAAGTGATGAAGAATATGTGCTGATCTCTTCTCTTACGGGAACTGTTTCACATGGAAGCAATGATTGGCTCATAGACAGTGGTGCTTCCAAGCATATTACAGGATTCAAAGAATCATTTGTGAATCTATCTGAACATGAGTCACCTTAGAAAGTGAAACTTGGGGATGACTACTAGTATCCAATAAAAGGTAGTGGTGAATCCTCCTATATACTAGACTCTGGAAAGTATATGAAGATGAAGAATGTATTATTTATTCCAGGACTAAAGAAGAACCTCCTCTCCATATATGCATTGGTTGCAAAATGAATGAGGGTTGCTTTCATATATAGCCAAGTTCCTATGTGGCCAAAAGGAAAGACTTTTGACGATGCAATAGTGATTGGGGAACAAGAAGGAGGTCTATACAAGTTCAAGGGTGAACTAGAACAAGCTTTGGTTCATGACTTAGTAGAAACAAATGAAATTTGGCATAGAAGGCTTGCACATGTGCTTTATAGAGCACTACCACTTGCAAGAAAAGCTGTTGAAGGTCTTCCAAAAATTCAAGAAAAACATGATGTAGTCTGTAAAGGATGTGTAAAAGGAAAGAATACAAAAAAGACATTTCCAAGTAGCGAAAGCAAAGCAAAAGGAACCTTGGAAATCATCCACTCCAATGTATGTGGACCAATTTCATCATTATCACTAAGCGGGTATGTGTACTTTTATTGATGACTTTTCTAGGAAGACGTGGATTTACTTGATGAAGAACAAAGATGAAGTGTTTAGCAAGTTCAAGTAATTCAAAGACTTGATTGAGAACCACACTGAAAAGAAGATCAAGACTTTTCGATCAGACAATGGTGGAGAATTCACTTCGAATGAGTTCAAGGAACTATGTAAAGACTCAGGGATTAAGAGGGAGTTGTCCACCCCTTATAATCCACAACAGAATGAGATTGCAAAAATGGAGAATAGAACTATCATGGAAGCCGCAAGAGCTATGCTTCATGATCAAGATATTCCTATGTATATTTGGGTAGAAGCAGCCAGAACAGCAGTGTATGTACAGAACCGTACTCCACACAGAGTAATTGAGAACAAGACTCTTGAATAATTCTTCTCTGGCAAGAAACCAGAAGTCATACATCTCAGAATATTTGGTTGTCCAGTGTACATACACATTCCAAAAGAGAAGAGGACAAAATTAGATCCTTCAGGAAAGAAGGGTATATTTGTGGGATAATATGAAAGCTCGGAGGCTTATAGAATATACTTCCTAGGGTTCAATAATATTGACATCAGCAGGGATGTAACATTTGATGAAGATTCAGCCTACAACAAATCCAAAAAGAAACCTGCGGAAGAACCTGAAGAAGCAGAAGCTCCCAGAATTCATGATACAATCATGAACGAATAAACTCAAGAAGAAGATTGAGAATTTGAAGAAACACAAAGACTTGTAGATATACCATAGGAGAAGAATCCTCATAAGAGGAAACCTGCTTGGGTACGAGAGATTATCCAAGGTGCGGAAAGATATGGGGTTCCAGAAGAGAATCTCAGAGAAATAAAGAGGACCATATCCCGTTCCAGTTATGTAGCATTACTATGTGATTTCATTGATAAATAACCTTCCAAATATGAAGAAGCGGTAGAACGGAAAGAATGGAAGGGTGCTATGATCAAAGAGTATCAATAAATCATGAAGAATGATGTTTGGGATGTTGTCCCAAGACTAGAAGGGAATTCAGTTGTAACTTCCAAATGGATCTACAAGATTAAGCATGATGTAGATGGTAGCATATAAAAATATAAAGCAAGATTTGTTGCTTGTGATTTCTCACAGAAAGAAGGAATAGACTATGAAGAAACCTTTGCACCTGTAGCCATATACACTTCCATCAGATCAGTACTTGCTTTGGCTGCAGTGATGAAATGGAAGATACACTAAATGGATGTCAAGACTGCTTCTTGAATGGTGTAGTAGAAGAGGAAGTGTATGTTGAGCAGCCACTCAGTTTTGAGACACACGATAGGGAGTCTCATGTGTGCAAATTGAAGAAATCCCTGTATGGTTTGAAACAGGCACCCAAGACATGGTACGGCAGAATTGACAGCTTTCTATCCAGTTTGGGCTTTACTAAGAGTAAAGCAGATTCCAACCTTTACTACAAGGTTGAATATGGAAACCCAGTGATCCTTCTACTATATGTAGATGATCTATTTATGACAGGTATGGATGGGTTGATTGCTGATATGAAGAGAAAGTTTGCTGCCGAGTTCAAAATGAAGGACTTGGGAATGATGCATTATTTGCTAGGTATGGAGTTGTGGCAGACTATGGATGGAATCTTCCTTGGACAAGGGAAGTATGTAGTAGAGATCCTGAAGAGATTCGGAATGATAGACTGCAACGCATTAACCAAACCTATGGAATTGAATCTAAAGCTATTGAGTGATGCTTCATCAGAATCGATTGATGCCACGATGTATCGTCAAATGATTGGGTCCTTGATGTACCTGATGAACACAAGACCAGATATTTTCTTTGCTGTGAACACCTTGAGCCAATACTTGACAGATCCGAGACATATTCACTTAACTACTGTAAAGAATATTCTGAGGTACCTGAAGGGTACGGTTGATTATGGGCTCAAGTATAAGACTGATCAAAGGATTAACCTGGAGGGTTATGTTGATTCATATTGGGCAAGCAGTGCCATCAATAGGAAGAGTACTTCAGTGTGTTGCTTTAGTATGGGATCAGGTGTGATCTCATGGTTTAGCAAGAAGCAATCCTGTGTGGCACTGAGTACAGCTGAAGCAGAGTATGTCGTAGCTTGTTCAGCTAGTTGTGAGGCAGTATGGTTGAGGAAGCTACTGTTTGATTTATTTGATCTCCAGTTAGATGCTACTTGTATATACTATGACAACCAGAGTTGTGTAAAGTTGTCAGAGAATTCAGTATTCCGTGACAAGTCAAAGCATATCGAGATCAAGTATCACTATATCATGGATATGGTGCAGAGAGGAGTAGTGAAGCTCTAGTATGTTGTGACGGACGAACAGATAGCTGATGTGTTGACTAAGCCATTGGCTAGGGTGAAGTTTGAGTACTTCAAGGAGAATCTTGGTGTTCTCCAGATCGAGATTCCTCCCAAGAGGAAGTGATGAGTCCGTGATGATCCATTCTGACATGGTGAGAGGATTGGTTCCTTCCATGGTTAGATATAAGTGCTATGCCTTTCCAACATGGTGAGAGGATTGGTTCCTTCCATGGTCAGATGTAAGAGATGTGACATCATGAGAGGATTGGTTCCTTCCATTGTCAGGTGTATGTGATGATCCCACATCCAGCATGAAAAAGGGTTGGCTCTATGAAGACACATCTAGTATGAAAAAGGACTAGCTTTGTGTGGATGCCACATCTAGCATGAAAAAGGGTTGGATTTGTGAAGACACATCTAGTATGAAAAAGGACTAGATCCATGTGGATGCCATGTCCAACATGAAAAAGGGTTGGCTCTATGAAGACACATCTAGTATGAAAAAGGACTAGCTCTGTGTAGCTGCCACATCCAGTATGAAAAAGGAATGGCTCTATGAAGACACATCTAGTATGAAAAAGGACTAACTCCGTGTAGCTGCCACATCTAGTATGAAAAAGGACTAGCTCTGTGAAGACTCATCCAGTATGAAAAAGGACTAGCTCTGTGTGTGTTCCACATCTAGTATGAAAAAGGACTAGCTCTGTGAAGACTCATCTAGTATGAAAAAGGACTAGCTCTGAGTGTGTGCCACATCTAGTATGAAAAAGGATTAGCTCTGAGTGTGTGCCACATCTAGTATGAAAAGGACTAGCTCTGTGAAGACTCATCCAGTATGAAAAAGGACTGGCTATGTGTGTGTTCCACATTTAGTATGAAAAAGGACTAGCTCTGTGTGTGTTCCACATTTAGTATGAAAAAGGACTAGCTCTGTGATGATACATTCAGTATGAAAAAGGACTGGCTCTGTAGATGTACATCCAGCATGAAAAAGGGCTGGATCTATAGAGATTCCTGTGATGAGAAGAATCAAGAGATAGCACCCGTGATGATGACCCAGTGATGATTCAGATTGAGTGATGATGATCCTGATCCAGTGACGATGATCCAGTAGTGATGATCCAGATTGAGTGATGATCTAGATCTAGTGATGATCCAAATCGAGTGATGATCTAGATCCAGTGATGATGTCCAGTGACGATCCAGATCCAGTGATGATCTAGATCCAGTGATGATGTCCAGTGATGATCCAGATCCAATGATGAAGATGAATTGAAGATGAATATGACTTGAAGATGAAGAAGACTTGAAGATGATGAGGACTCAATGATGATCCAGAATATACAGAGAAGAAGACTTGTACTGAAAATTGTGTCGAAATAATACCTTCCTAGTTAAGAGGGAGTGTTGATGTATATGTAACTTCAGAAATTATTTCACTTGTATTTTCTTATATATTGTAACCTGATGTTTATTCTGGGATGTAATTGAGTCATGTCATGCCTCGATTTTCCGATCGGGAAGATATATAATGTAAACAAGTCATGTCAAGTCATTGTGGTTAACCCTCCTATTCGCTAAGGGTTAAAGTCCCCACATTTTCGGGGCACTAGGGTTATTAGACTATCCTAGTGAGTTCATCCCTAGTAGGGTTTAGTTAAGTCAAGAATTAGTATAAATAGAGAGTTGGCCTCTCTATTTATCACACATCTCATACACACTCAAGTAGAGTGCATAGTTGAGGAAGGAGAAGACACTGGGGCTAGATAGAAAGAAGGTTACTGCTGTCGGGAGATCACTTACTGTTTTGGGTTCTACTTTTGGTGCTGATTCTATCTCTGAGGAATTTGTGGGGTTTTCACCATTTATGGTTTCCCCGAGGATAAACACTATGTTCATTGTCTCTTGTGTTTGATTGATGTGCTTGTTATTCTCTCAGTTAAAGATCCTAATGTATTGCTAGCTTAATGATGAAATTCTAACACACACAAATAAGTCCAAAATTTTTTATTAACAAGCGTAAATCCAAAATACTTCCTTTTATAGTTCTATCAAAATCCAACCCAGCACAATCACTGGAAAAATTCTTAAAGTTACAAGTGAAATCATTTTCCATATTACAGGCCTTGTAGAGTTGAAACTGAAGGGACAGTTGGATTGTGTTACTGGACCAAAAATTTTCCCATAAGTTCACAAACATAGAAACAATTTGATCACAGAGCAACTTTTATCTGTAAAAGCCTTTGTCTTGGATCAAACTACCTTGGAAACCATCACATGTGCACTATAATGCAATCCATACGCCCAAAGGTTTCCATTCATAACAATGGCGATGAATGGCCATCCCACAGACCTTTTACTGATAGTCAGAAGGCAAGACTGTGAATCCACAGGTTTTACATAGATTCACCATTTCCTCTAAGCATGATTTGATGGTTTTTCCATGCATTTGAAATTCCTTGAACTTTACAGTATTTCCTATAGCATGATATTGATTTTCCTCCGATATTACTTTATTGGATTCTCCATGTAATTGAAAACCCATAATATTTTCTTGCAAAAAAATTATTTGGTAGCTGAAATCCCATGTTCTCTGTAGTGCTTGATGAAATTGAAGGCCCATTGTAAGGAAAACCTATACCTATTTCTTTATTATTAGATAAACTATCAAATGAATTCTCAATAATTCCTTGAGATAGATCACCAATATCTTCCACTTGATCAACCTCAGATGCTAGCAATTATGTAAAGGAAAACAGTGGTTCATTCTCAGAATAAGGTTCCATATATTCAACTGATGGTTCTTTAAACTCAATTTGTTGGTCATCATGCAGAAAATCATTAACAAAAAAGGTCCCAATCCGCTTGAGGAGACAAATCTTCTGCGCCAAGAAGAGGACTACATTCTGATTACTAGTATGTTTCTGACTCTGCAATGGACTGGTGGTTACTCGATGAGGGAACTTGAGAAGCATGCTAAAAAATGGGTTCAAATTTGACTACCACATGATTTTGCTCTGCACCATCTAATATTGTCCAAAGTTCATCTGAAGCATGTCTAGGATTGTTATGTATTACATCGAAAGGATTACTATCTACTTCATTTAAATTGTCAGAATACTCCCTATGAATATTCATTTAGGATATTTTGATTGACATCTTTTTTCTCTTGACAGAAGAATATTTTCCACCATGTGGAAACCATGGTCCACTCTTTTTTAGACATCTGTGGCCCTTGAATCCACATAATTTAATAACATTATTTTGATTAAGTCCCAATGCATCTCCATGAAACCATTCTGCAATAGACACAAGACATAGTTCTATATGATTATTTATTATTAACACTGAAGTGATCATAAAGAGTAATTTAAAAAATATATCAAAAACAATTTATCATTATTAAACATTTGTCTATATGAATATAACTCTATTTTTCTTCAACAAAGCATCCCACATAATTCCATGCAACGGCTAGGTTTCCTAACAAAGACCATCATAGAAGAGGACTTCTAACCCAGCCATTTTGTATGTTCTCTACTCATGGTGAAGGGGGATATCATGACAGGATATTAGAATCCTGTTTTTGATTCTATGATATCTAAGTGAAGGACTTCTCATAGATATTTGTAAGAGTTTTTCTGTGCAAAAAGTGCAAAGACCCTCAATATTGATTGATTGATGCCAATACCCTTGCAAGGAGTCACCAATTTCTCCACCATTTGAAAGGTATCGACCTCAGGACCACTTGCAACAAGTAAATTCCATATAGGGTTTGTATGCCAACATCACCATCTTTCAGGTGAGATTCCTAGACACAAAGTCATGGATAGAGCTAGAAACTCAACATTTATTGATTCGTTTATTGTTGAAAGGATCCTAGATATCAAACTTTAAAAAAAAGGTCATATTTCAGTAAGGGAAAAAATTGAATATCTCAAGTCATGATGCAAACAATAGGAGTCTTACTTAAATGTGTAATTGTGTACACCCTTCCACACAATATTCAAATATTGTATCCCACTAGAAGGTAATGTTGACTATGTTCATTGGCTAATTGAATAATACACTACCAACTTATCTATATCCTTGGGGAGATCTTTGGGTCATTTTAGGCCATGTTTTAATATGTTGTTTCTATTAATTGAACCCCATGTTGGACCTCATTGAGGATGTAGGGGAATGTTGGCCACAACCAAGACATTCCAGGTAGATTTTCGGGCAGACTTCAGAGGCTTTCCAGGTATTTTTGTTTTATTTTGAAAAAGGACATCGATGATTCGACAATATGATATATCCAAGATTAATAATCCATTTGAATTTTGTATTTTGATTTTGTAATTTAAATTTCTGATTTCATAAGTATAATACTATAAACTGAAATTTGAATTTCCCTCCTTGGCCATGATTGTATATATGGCCTCTTGTACATATAAGAAGTATCTCTTACAAAAAAAACTATAAAATTTAGGAAACTGTTTGAGGGATTAATGTGGAACTACCAAATTGGTGAATTGCATAATGTAAGAGTATGGCATGTTTCCCTAAGAGATAGATGTTTGAAAATTTTGATTCCCTCCCTTTGGTTTCACTAGTTGGGTATGTTACAAAAAATAACTAGCACCCACAAAAATGTGAATTCCCAAGCACCAAGGTGATAGTGTGGTATAACTCAGGAAGGATACAAGGATTCAAATTTTCTAGAAAGATGAGACACATACGGAAATTTGAAACTCTGGACTTGACAGTATTTTCCACTACTGCATTCCAGAGATTCACAGGTCATCCCCTGCTGTATTATGTCTATGATTAATTTTTGCCTCTTAATTAATATATAACATGGATTCAACCATGATTTTTCCCTAGCTCTTTGAATTTTTTGGTAGTTCACTAAGGGAAATCTTTCTACAGGGATTTTGTTGTCAATCATGTGCCCTTGTTTTGAAATGTTCTTCCACTCAAGGCACCTATCCTTCTCCAATCTTTCATCCTCTTGCTGCTGAAAATGTGATTATGGCTACTAGACTTTTTAGAAAGCTTACTAGACTTTTTTCACATGTCATTGAAAATAAAAATGTGATTATGGCTACTTGTGAAGATCCTCTTCTTGTTGATTTCCAAGTTTATCATGAAAAATGTACATTTTCATTCTCGGCAAGTTTTCATGGGTGGGCGTTCACTTTGACAAAATTTTCAAAAAGGTACTTCAAAGTTTGGAGTGGATGAAGGAAAGATGATGGAGAGGGTGTGGGGTGAAAAATTCTTTGATCCAAATACCAAGAAATGGAAATCCAATAATACAGGTTCAATAAGCTGAAAAATGGGATTTGTTCAATTCCTATATGATCCTATTAAGAAAATCATCAATATTTGTATGAATGATCAAAATGATAAGTTTTTCCCCATGTTGCAGAAATTAGGAGCTGTGATGAAGAGTGAGGAGAAGGAGTTGGTTGTAGAGAATGTGTCCCTTGAGCACCCAAAAGAACCAAAAAGTACCCAAAAGAACCAGAACGTACCCAAAAGAACCAAAACTTACCCAAAAGAACCCAAAAATGGTTCAAGTACCCATTTGGGGGTCAACTCCCCACTTTATAATTGGGAAGAGCTAGGTACTTCACAAAAGAACACGGTTCATTTGGGTTCTTACTAGAGATACTTTCTCTCAAATCTAGTACAAGAGACAAGAGCATGGGACAGGTTCACACACCCTAGACCATGGTGCAGCCTGTAGGTACACCTACAACACTATTAAACAATGTTGCAATAGATTTTCCAAATGAATTGGGTGATCATTTTTATGATGATATCCTTATACAAGTCTTGGAAAGCATTATAACTCAAATGGGACTTTAAAATATGAGTGTATGAGAATATTTCCAGTTTCTCTGATTGCAAGTCATTAAGTGTGATTGCATTAAAGTAGAAAAATATAAATAGAAAACCTAAATTGTCTTATATAATGTATCAAATATGGGCAGAGTCATAGGTGTTGAGTTTTTATTGAAGACTACCCTTGTGAAAAAATAAGTCAAATTAGAGAACATACCATCTGATACCCTTAATTGTAGCCATGACTATACAAATACTTTGAGTAGTAAACACTGGGAAAGCCTTCAACTGGTTTTCTCTTCTTCCCTTGGAATTCCTTTGGAGAATATTATTGGCCACCTTGACCTATTTGAAGGGAGAAAATTATTTCATAACCAATATTTAAAAATCATAAACATAACTTCAAAAACTAAGACTAGATTTTCACCTGCTTTTCATTGAGCACAAATTGAAACAATTGTGGCTTTCCCTACAAAGAAAATCAAATAAAATCAAATTTGAAATGAGAACTGAAATGTTAAACTCTATGCAATTCAGTTGCAACATATTTACAAACTAAAATGCTACATGTTAAAAGAATATGAAACCTTTTAGAATTAGCTAATGAAAATAAACATTTAGATCTTTTCTGCTTTAAGAATCTGCAATGTAAACTAGAACTAGTAGACCATAACATTGGTATGAAAGTGTGAAAAAATTATATCTAGGTTGCTTTATGGCAATAAATTCCATCAAATTATGGATTGAAAGTAAACTGCATATACCAATTGATTCCATATAAGATCCAAAGTATGAAATAAGAAGAAGCCTGACACCACAACTTCAAACCTAAATACATGTTTGAAGTTTGAACAAATATCATACTTTGGCTAGAAGGAATTCAATATTTAGGTAAGAATATAAAAATGAATTTGGTTAATGTTCTAACTTTCTAAGACCTTACAAGACCTAACATGAAAACTAGCAGAGCCTAAAATTTGAAACAACGGTTTCTCTCAAATTTGTGATCATTAGCAAGAATGTATTGAATACAATGTCTAGGGTTTTGAAGGCTTGAGTCTAAAATGAGTGAATGATGGTCTAATGAATCTGTGAAGGAGTATCTAAATATGTGTGTATTCATGTGAGGAGGAGGGTTCTATGCATGTAGGTGATCTTCATGAATAACCAAGAAAAGAGGTTTCATGATTTATACTTTGTTTTTCTTTCTTAAAGAGTGATGATTGCAGGGGAAATTTCAAAGAGTGAGAAAATAATCTTAATCTATTAAATCGATACCTGATTAGTATTAGAGTAATTTTGGGGTCTAAAATGGGCCTCCTAAGGAAAATAATAAAATAATATTGATTAATTTTGGAGGAAGAAAGAAAAAAACTACTTTTTGTGTTCATATTTTCGACATATCTCCCTGTGCTTTTACTCAAATTTCGATCGGGAGAGCTCGTTGGATGCGGAATTTGATTCCACATCCAACGCATACCCACACTGCATACTTTTGATGGACCCCTCTACCCCAAAAAGAAGAAATACCTGAAAAAATGTGATGATGACATCATCATCACGTTTTTTCAGGTATTTCTTGTTTTTGGGGTAGCGGGGTCCGTCAAAGGTATGCAGTGTGGGTACTTGCTGGATGTGGAATCAAATTTTGCATCCAACGAGCTCTCCCAATCGAAATTTGAGTAAAAACACAATGAGATATGTCGAAAATACGAACAAAAAAAGTGGTTTTTTTTAATGACAAATATGTCAATTCAACCATTATGGTTGACTTATTTTATTGAAATTCTATTGGTTTTTGAATTCCAACTCACAAAAACTTATTTTGGCACGTTTTCTTATAAGTCCCATTTTATAAGACCCCAAATTTCCTCTAATGAAGAGATACATGACTATGGTTTTGGTTTTGCAATGATGTTGATTTGTGTAAAATCTATGATAAAGAGATACTTGTATTTTATTTTTCTATCCTTAAGTAAAGGGAAACAAGTGTGGACCTGTATATGGAAGATTTCAGGCACTGGGAGTTGTAGACTTCTTGGTGGAATATTCCAAAGTGAGAGTTGCAGACTTTGAAAGTAGGATACCAGAGGTTGCATATGCATGCGACACTGCATAACAAAATTCATAAAGCATGCGTTGCCAAGATTCACAAGACCAGTTCCCTGCTCACAATCCAAAATGCCTTAATCAATAAATAACATATAAAAAAATATAACAAAGACATTGTAGATTGAACAAAACACCATTAATTAATAATTCTTCGTAACCTACTTAAAGTAAAAAATATGTCAAAAATATTGTTTTCCTATTCATATTTTCACCTGGTGCTATTTAAAATATACATTTTAAATAAGTCTATCCTAATTAAAGTTCAAAGACATAAAATTAATTATATAACTTAAATACCTCTTATTTTTCCAGAAAAAAATACAAAAGTAAAAAAAAAGTCAAAGTACATGGATATAGATTTTCACATTTCAAATGAAAAAAAAATCTGTTTTCATATTTGGGATGAAAAGTAATTTAAATAATTTTTAGTTAAATTGAATTTTTTTTTATTTTTTGAATTTGTGTTTTTAATATATAAATGGATTCAATTTCTTCAAAATCCTTTTTTGATTATGAAATTTTGAGAAAAGAAAAGATCATAATTATTTTAGCAATATTAGAACAGAACCCATATCTCATCAACAATTATTGTTCCAAGACCAAGTATTCTAAGCTAGAAATAAATGATTAGTGAATGGTGTATCACTACTTCATAGCATCAACATGGTACTGCAAAATGGTTGCATATTTTAGCTCAAAAATGGAGCTTGGCATATGGTCTACAACATGAAAATTTGTATACTATTATAAGAATGTGAATTGATCATAACACATCAAATATCATTTGATATATTCCCAAAATAAAAATGGAAGTTGGATTCATGTTTCAATGATGTAAATGTTTTTTGGTATTCTAACAATCAACAATAAGCTATACCTTACATCAGAAGGCCCAACTGTCCAACTTGGGTATTCATCAATTTTGCTTTCTTCTGAGATTTCATAGGAAATGTTTGTTTAGCAGTGAATTCTACACATTGCAAAAAGTGATTATCTTGGGTTCCATTGAGTTGAAACCTTTTTAACTAAGGTGTGCCTTATTTCTAGAATTTGACCAACAGATTTACATTTTTTTGCAAGAGATTGTATTCATATACTTTCCTAGCACCACAAAGTGACTAGTTTTAAGAAAACTCCACATCATTGGAAGAGTGGGATGTTACTTGTTTGCCTTGATACTTCTACATATCACCCAAGCCACAGTAGAACATGGGCATCTAAAATGTATGATGCATCCATTGATCCCTAAATCTATCAATTTAAAGCAAATCAACCAAGGATAAAGAAGAGGAATTCAGAGCAGAATATAATCAACGACCATTAATGTTGGTTATTAGATAGAATAACCAAGGAATGTAATATATTATCAATAAAACTTGAGCATGTTCAGCCATTCTAGAACACTTGCACTTCTAATAAAAGTCAAAATTCCTCATTTAGTGTTCTCAATAACGTTAAGGTCTCTGGGGAATTTAAGATGAAAGATAAAGAATTGTGACAATCTTTAAACTCACCCTTAACCCGCCCTTTGACTTCTAACTTGTCTAATATTGACAACTCAGGAACAATATCCTATCCATAACACTGGCTAGATTACCAATAATAGCAGTTATAAAGGAAAACATCTGAATGTTAGCATCCTGATTGACAGAGGTCCCAACACAGTAAAATCCACTTAGAATTCCACGAAAAAAACTAAAAGTATGTTAGCCTAGAACAAGATACTTGGACCTAATGTGTTAAAAAAAAAATCTTTGGACATGAATAGGGTATCCTGGACAGTGGAATAAATAAGAAATAAACATTACAGAAAAATCAGAAGAAAAAAACATTATAGAAAAATCAGAAAACAATGGGAAAAAAACAGACTTAAAAGCACTTTATCCATTTGAGGACTAAGCCAAGGGAAAAAATCCTGTCATTCATTAAAAAAACACTACCAATTCCTGTGAAGTGAAAGAAGAGAAGTAATGTGCATACCTTGGAAGCTTCAACCCATTTGTTATCTATGAATTTGAGATGGGGGCAGAGTTTGGCGTGACTAAATATCATCTCTTATTTTTTTATACACGAAGTATATTATATACTCGTGATTGTTAAGGACGTTCGTGACCACACCCATCATTCTCATAAGCATCAAATTCCTCATATAGAATAAACTAATCTTTACTCTTCTTTGGAGGGCTTGGCCTTATGTCAAGCTCATCTACTCTCTCCCTCAGCTATTTTACATCATCCTCATCTTTCACAAGGTCTCTATACTCCACCAAGTACCATGCCCCCTACTTTTTTACAGGTCATGCATAGAACCAAGCCCCTCTGAACCCCTCTTGATTGCTGGACACTTTCACAAACCCTACTAATACTCTTTTGGTTGGTCAAAATTTGGGTGTGGCTTATACTCTAAACACTAAACCATTCATGTCATTATCAGGAGATGCCATTAATCAATGCTAAGCTATGAAAAATTTGGTTCATATGGAGTTATATTCAGGTCAAACCGTACCCACAATAATTTATATGATTTTACTATCATATTTGGTTTTAAGTAATATATTTGTAGAGGGATACAATGGAAAGCTAGAGCCGGGTTCGATCCTGAGACCTTTAGATCAACGACTCTGGCATTCTGTAAGAAATAAGTTCATCTTGGGGTTTCAACCGAGTGAAATTGATGGAATGTACGTTGTGGGAATTGCATACAGTAACATTAAAGTCCCCACACTAGTATGGACTGCAGGTGCTAGAATGCAGGGTTAGTGCCCAAGATTTCTTCCATTTCAAGAACAATGGGAACCTTGTTTTGCAGGATGAAAAGGGCCAGATCCTATGGCAGATGAATACTATTAATGGCGGTGTTGTTTCTACTGTTATGGAAGACAATGGAAATTTTTCTTTGAAGAACAAGAATTCAAGCACTATGTGGGACACTTCCACAAACCCTACTGATACTCTGCGCAGGTCCCCATTGCCCAACTTCAATTTATCCTCTTCACTCAACACTACAAAATCAAGGTATGTTCCCACTTGAGCACATATTTATCACTCAAACCTTCACCAGCTTACAAGACCCATGTATACTCTGATCAAATACTAGTCTTCGATTCCTCCATGCAAAACTAGATTAAGCCATCATTCACTGAAACACATCTAAAACGATAATAATTCAATGATGGGTATCACGATACAATGAGTAGAATTCATGGATGAAGGAAGAAAAGTCTTGTCGATCGTGACGTTGCGATGTGTTACATTAATTACCCGTGCTAGGGCACGTGGTACATTTCACACAGTAATGAAATGGTTAAAATATGGATTTTTGGACATTAACAAATGTGTACAATGGATTGCATGGAATGGAGGAAGGAGGGGCATCAACCTTCTGATTCCCCATTAAATTGGGTTGTATCCGATGCTAGGAGTACACGTAGTGAAATTTGATATGTGTGTTAGACTTTGGCGTGATAATTACTAATATCAATGGTTCCTACATTTATTATGCTTTCAATGGAAGACTATATGAAAATATTATCCTGTTGATGGAGTCATGCTCCAAAATACAGTACCCAACGCTATATACGTCACCCGCCACCAACAATGGAGGCACAATTCACAATTGAAACGTCAATGGTTGGTTGGCCAATAAGATGTTTTATAAATTAACAATTTAAAAAAACATAAATTTATTTTTCTTTGATTATAATTTTTAACATTATGAAAGAAAAATTTGACAAAAGTACGGATTGATTAATAAGACTGATCTATTCATATATATCTCTGCCATGCAGAGACAAAATAATTAAATTAAAAAGAAAAGAAAAAATGGGTAGAATAGAGACCTAATTAAATTATTGTCTTAAAAAATTGTTTCAAAACCACTCCTAGTTTCAAGCATTTTTTTATCATTATAGTTAAATTGGTGTCAATAGATAATTCATGACACATGAGGGGGTCTAGAATTTACTAAATTCTAACACGACAGATGGATTCAAATACCCCCTTTGAATCCATATGTCGTGTTATAATTTAGTAAATTGTACAAACTCATTATCAAACTATAATTTTCTATTGCTCGAGTGACACAACAAAAAATAACCAAATAATGACCAATTGTTATGTGATCATTTTTAGTCTAGATATCTCGTGACCAAATTTGGTCATTTATCTTGGTCTTTTTTAGTTAGCTCACTTAAAGTTATCAATTTTGGTCATTTACCCCTTGAAAAAAACTGTGGTGACCAAACGTTTTGGTCTCTTGGTCACTAATCCCTCATTTTCCACTAGTGTTTGTGGTTTTTTCCCATATGGGTTTCCACATTATATTTTGTGTATATGTGTGAATGTTGTATTTGTTTGAGTTATTTGCATAAATGTTTCATTTAATAGATGATTACATATTTTATTTATAAATGAATAGATGTATATTAGTCGCATTGTATTAGTTGAATACGATTATGCAGAACAAATATTGTTGATATAATAAGTTGCATAAGAGAAGTTGGGTCACGTCTAACTGCTTGCAATGAACATGAATAATCCACCCATATACTTCATTGAGAACCTTGGTAAGGGGTAAGGTACCATAAATCCCCCATTCAACTGCAGAAACATGGTTCTGGCAGTTACCTATCAAGAGATATGTCTCGGGTGAGACTACATGTGTGTCGCAGGTGTTGTCGACTGAACTTTGCTTTGTCGGGCCGATATCTTGGGGTTTGTTGCACTGAGCAGAAGGGACTGAACCTGGGTCAGGATCCTTCGAGGAGGGATAAAATCCAACAAATGGTTCCATTTTCGGGACAAGAAGTGACAATAGCTACGTGGATGAAGGAAAAATATGACATAGTAAGAATTAAAAGAGGATTTCAAATCGAGTCCATTAATAATTACACTACCCGTTTTGCTGAAAAGTGGTTACATTCAAGTTACTTCCCAATATGTGTCCAAACCAATGTACTACGGGAGAAGTTGTGCTATATTGAACGAATTATTACAAGATGCGACTACATCACAAGAAGAAGGTAACCCTTTCCATTATGCCTAGTTGTTAATTTTAATTTCATTTATAACATGGTTCGACCCACCAAATTACTAAGGGGTAGATATTACAACGAACTATAGGGGAGCAAGATACCAGAATCTATGGATTTCACTAAAAAAGAATAGGCAGACAAATAGCAATATTGAATTGTTACTACATGGTGAAGCCCTGAGGCATTAGGTGAATAAAGTGGTAAGAATCCAGTATGACACTATTGTACAATTTCACAAATTCATCAGATTTCAAATTCTCCCATGTTATGTTGTCTTGCAACCATGAAAAGACCCGGATCACGAATAGTTGGCGATGCAGTTCATACTAAAAGAAGTGGAAGTGGAAATCATTACCAATGACTGGCCAAAAACATGGCACCTACCTGTGCCAGAAGCCAAGATAATGGAATAGGATGTAGAACAAGAGAAACCTCCAATGCAGGAAAACCAAGAAAGAGAGTTAGACAAGAGTGACGCCATCTTGCCTCCACCAAACCCACCACATAGAGAGTAGGAAGATAAGAGAGCAACAGAAGAAAGGATTCCTAAGAACAAGAAAAGGAAAGATGATAAGTATACCAATACCTTTAATATGGATGAAGAAGACTTGGTAGGGCTAAGAGAAGCACTATAGGAAGTTGGGCGAGAAAGTTTGCAAGACATTGATATGTGATAAAAAGAGTTAAAAACTAAATTCATAGAACGGTTGAATGAACTTGGTAAAGCTATCAATAAGGTTCACGTTGCACCCAACCACCCACCCTAAGTAGTTGAGTCACAGAATGAATCTGGTCCCTCTGAAGTACTAGAACTTAAGATACCAAAATCGGTTCACCTAATTAGAGTGCAAGTTGGCGAAGAAGTACTAGATCTGGGAACCCAGAATTCAATGATATTGCCAAAAGTATCGGCCAAGTAACAATAGATTTCTCACATATGAGATTGAATGACATATATGCATGACAAAAAGCTACAGTCGCAGAGGTCAAAGTAAGAGAAACTGCTCTGGGAAAGCAGACAAAGAAATCTAAAAATATTATTAACAAAATGGAAGTAAAAATGTAGAAAATTAAGTGTATAACAAAATTAAGGGAATAAAGAAAGTTGTGACTTGAAAATGTTATAAATCTGGCCTGTACAAATCTTAATGATGAAGAAATTACAGTAGAAATGCATATAGAGGAAAATATGATTCGACTTGGTAAAATAGCAGATGACCTTAGGAGGAAGGTCACACAACTTGAAGAGCAGGTAAAACCAAGAACACCCCTGCATTTAATAGAGGAAATATGAGAAGCAACAATTGAAGCTATGAAGAATATAGAAAATGAAGAAGAATTATGTGCCAAGGCTGTTTCCCAAGTCTCTCAGACTTGGGAATCCCTAATGGATGATGAGAAATGACAAAAACTTGAAAATGATCTGACTTCGCTTAAAGTAAACATTACTCAGATAAGGAATGACATGAAGCACCTACCCTTAGCAAAAAAAATGGCTAAGGAAAATGAGATAAGGAAATTGTAGCAACAAATAACAGTGATGCGAACAAAACAACAACACCATGAGGAAAAGGTGGAAGAGATGCAGGATAAAGCAGAAATAGTTACAGGAATCCTTCAACCAATACATTAGAAGGTATGCAACACAATGACATCAGTGGAAAATATAATGTTGGAACATGTAAGTTTTGACCTTGTGTAAAAATTGTAGAAGACATCAGAAGAAATATGCATAGGAGTTGAGCAAGTCACAAAAATCGTGGAATATTTTATGAGTAAAATTAGCACAAGGAAAGACATGGAGGAATATCTTCGAGTGGCTCAGGATGAGCCACAGGTGAGTGTTGGGGGCCTGTTGGGCCTAGGGATAGGAAGGTATAATTCAATTAGAATTCTTCCTAAGTATGGAGAATATATAAAGAATAAGAAGGAGTTGCGACAGAAGTAGCGATAGAAAAGTAAGAAGAGAAAGGAAGATGCAACAGAAGTAGTGAAAGGAAGGAAGAAGAAGGAAGAGGCATAACAGAAGAAGAAGTTGTGCCAGAAGAGGAAGTCACGACAGAAGGAAGGAATGAGACAAGGGAAGGAGTGACAGAATAACAGTATCATAAGTTGTGCAAGTAGCATAACGACTGGAAAATGACAGTAAGGCGTAACACTTAGAAAGTGGCAGGAATTAAAGATCATGGGTACGAGTTCAACTAGAGTCATTGTAAACCATGCATATGAAGGTATCTTTGTAAGTCAACTCATTATTTACTCCCATTAGGTGTTACTAGAATAGGAAATACAACGTGTTGGCTAGGTATAGGAACTCGACTGAGAAAGCAATAGAAAATGAGTCTGTAACGAGTATATAATGAGTATGCAATGAGTCTGTAATGATTCTATAAAATAAGGAACCCAATATAAATGTGTGTTAGCTTCTAGACTGTTGGGTTCACTACTATTAACTTCTCAGTTGTTGGCTGTGTATTTTTTCTGTTGGTATTGGTGAGTGCATATGAGTTGAATAATTTGTAGTTGAGTGCACATAAGAGTAGTAGAGGTTAAGTCGATCTAGGATATGTGTGGATCATTAGTAAATCCAAGTAGGAAGAGAGTCAGGAGAAGATCATAGAGCATGAGAGGAAGGAAGAGTTTGTAAATATAGAGAACAATATCTAGAGCAGAGTCTTCAGCTTAGTGCGCAAACGAAAGCTACATATATTTCATCATGCCAGATGAAGAGCAGCTTTGTGGTTTTTTCCCAGATGGTTTTCCACATTATATTATGTGTATATGTGTGAATGTTGTATGTGTTTGAGTTATTTTCATAAATATTGCATTTAATGGATGATTATATATTTTCTTATAAATGAATAGATATATATCAGTTGCATTGTATCAGTTGAATACGATTATGTTGCACAAAGATTGTTGATATAAGAAGTTGCATAAGATAAGCTGGGTCGTGGTCTAACTACTCACAGTGAACATAAATAATCCACCCACAGACTTCATTGAGAACCTTGGTAAGGGTCCAAGTACCAGAATACCCCACCCAACTACAGAAACATGGTTCTAGAAGTCACCCATCCAGAGAGATATATCAAGTGAGACTGCATATGTGTAGTAGGTGTTGCCGACTAAGCTCTGCTCTGTCGAGCCGATATATTGGGTTTTTTTGTGCTAATCAGAAGGAACTGAACCTGGGTCAGGATACCTGGAGGAGGAAGAAAATGAAATAATAGGTAATATCCCATTTGTATTTTTGATTTATTTGATTTTTTTGTGTATTTTTTATATATGTGGAAATCAAAAACATGTTTTTGGTGGTATCATGTATGAACATGAATTTTATGTGTGCAAACATAGGTCCATGCCAACTGAATGTTTTCCCCCAACATCAATGGAGGGGGTGATCGGATGCGATGATCAACGTTGATGCCAAGCAGACTCTGCAGAACATACATGGAAACATTGTTCGATTGACACACATGATACCCATGGTGTAAGTCGATGACTTTCCCAAGGCAATACATATGCATGTAGTTGGGGTACCCTGTCCATGGGTTAGGTTGTTCAGGTGTTTGGCCAATGGAAGGGTGTGTTATTATGATCATCACCCAGGACCATAGACATATATGTCGAGATATAAATTTTGTATCGGTTGTATATATTTGGTGTCTTAAAGACCCATTTTTTGTACTATGACATTATTGTACTATGACATCCTTTTTGAAATATATTCAGAAATAAAATATTATAGTGATTGGTTTGATATATCTACATGTGTTTGAATGTGAATGATTTTAATGTACATACTTCTTTAATGATGTCAAAAATACCAATCTAAAACTTAATTTTCATATGAATCGATAACATGATTATAAAGTCTAGGTATGTGAATGTATGTAATGTAATCAAATTATCACTCCAACAATCTTACCCTTAAGAAACTTCATAAAAAAGTACGATCCCCAATATGGTATAAGACATTTAATTGAGACAGTGTCTAAATTCAACTCAAGGTGAAATTTGAGACATTGAATACCATGGGAAACGACATCATGTAATAGTTCAATTAAAACATTATACTCAGCAAAATTGTTGGATGATGTCCAGAGACACACACTTCCCAAAGACACCAAATGGCCCTCAGTTGCATAGATAACCCAGGCAGCCAAAGCTATGTTATGGGTGTGGCGATTGGCACCATCAGTGAATCCTAAGTACACTGAAGACTTCGTCGACATCTTCTAGAGAATAGGAAGCATGTCAACAAAGTGATAATACCACAAGGGAACCAAAAAACAAACTATGCTAACTATACAGTAATATACAAGATGTCAACCTTAGTTGAAGGTTAAGCATAGTATTTCTTAATATAGAGCCCATTTCTAGGCTCCACCAATGCATTTCCTTCATAATATTCTAGCTCATATGCACCTTTCTCTAGGACAAATTTCACCACATAAGGCCCATGCCACATGAGGTTAAACTTAAACTCCCCCAACACTTCACCAATTTGATCATACAAGAGGACCAATTAACCTTCACTATATCAACGGGGATGGACAAACTTATCATACTGAGCCTTAACACAATGCTTATTTATCTCTAGATCCACTACAACATCTCGATGTTGCTCATCTAGGAGCTCTAAGTGGACCAAATGTTCTTCTAACTCATAAGTGTCAAGTAAAAACTCTATCACTAGGTTCAATGAAAGGATTTCACACTCAACATGTAAAACTTACTCTACCCCATGTACTTGTTGATATGGAGAAAATATGGTGGTAGTCTTCACTTCGGTTCAGTATGACCACAAAGAAGGGTAAAGCATAATATGCTAGTTCATTTTGCTTTATGTGATGTTTTTTTTGTAGAATGACCTCAATGGATTTATTAACAACTTCAACCTGGCCATTCACTTGAGGGTAGTAAGAATAAGAATGCTCTTAATTATACCCTAGTTTCAAGGTTAATTATTCTGTCATTTTGTTTTGAAAGTTTCTTGCCTTGGTTAGTGACAAGCTCCTTCAGGATCGTGAACTGAGTGATAATCTGATTAAATACGAAATGAGTGGTCATCTCATCATCAAATTTACTCATGGGAATAGCCTCTTCCTATTTCATGAAGTAATCCATGACCACTATAATGTGATTTTTCCCCCAAGCTAAAGATGGGTTGCAATCCATAAAATATACCCCCCACTTGGTGAAGGCACCGATGGTGATAATAAGATGTAACGAGGTGGGATGCGAGCACATGTTCCATGCAATAATATAGAAAGGGTGGCATCGCTTGACCTCATTAACACAATATTTAAATATCGAAAACTAATAATAAACCTCTCTAAGAATTTTTTGGGTTGTAGAAAGCCCAGATAAATGACCACCACATGCCCCACCATAGCAATTATTTAACACAACCTCATCCTCATCGTGAGTCAAACAATGACACAAAAGGGAATTCACCCCACGATGATACAAAGTGTCACCAATAATGAGGTAGTTCTTAGAGTTATGACGTAAACGTCGATGTTCGTCCCTCAAGAGGTGAGGGGAACTTTCAAAATATGAATATAGACGATAATATCTCCATACGTTGGGTCTGTAGATGAAATGAGAAAGATATGCTCATCCAAAAATGAATCCTCATGAATCTCATCTTCATCCGGAATAGGGATATCTGACATAAGCTCAACAAATACTAATTACTTCTTCAATTTCGCTAAAGAAATTTTGAGGTCAAGTTCTTACAAGATCACAATCCATTTATTATATTCCCCCTATCATTCATCTCGTCAAGAAAAATTGAAACAGATTGATATGGGATAAAACTGTAGTCTAGCGAAGTAAGATATAATGTCTTAAACGTTGGACTGCATGAACAGTTGCTAAGGCCAATTTCTCAACATGTATGTATCGGAGTTCTACATCAATAATATTCCAGATAAGATAATAAATAACGTGCTCATGGATCTCATCATCTTCTTGAAACATAACCATACCAATTGTCTCTTGAGACACGACAACATATAAACAAGAAGTCCCTACTATAGTCAAGTGGACTAAGCACATGGGCCGATGTCAAGGATTTCTTAAGAGTGTCGAAGGACTCCTGGGCTCACTCATCCCGTATGAACAGAGTATCCTTCTTCAACAAGCACATAAACCCCTTGGTCAAATTGGCATAATTGACGACAAATATAAGTAATACGTTAGATATCCATTGGAGACTCTGAAGGTGTCTAATCAAGCATGGGGGATACAATCATAATATTGCCTCAACCTTTAAAGGATTGACTTTAATCCCCTCCTTAGACACGATAAACCCCAATAAACGACCAACCTTCCCACAAAATATGCACTTTTGAGGATTGAATTGAAGTTGATAATGATGAAATATTTCAAATCCCAAACGCAAATGATCCAGGTGATCAACTCTAAAATTAGAGTGAATAGCTAAATTTCCCAAATAAACCTCAATAATACGTTTAAGGTCATGGAAATAAAATTTCATGGCCCGCTGAAAAGTAGCTCCGGTGTTTTGAAGGCGAAAGGGAATCTTCTGGCATGCAAAGGTACCCTAAGCACATATAAATGCATTTTTATGTTGATCCTTGGGTTTAATATGGATTTTTTTATACCACGAAAATAATTCCATAAATGAGAAAGCCTCACTCCCAGTACACACATCCAATATCTTATCAATGAATGGTGTAGGGAAATTATCCTTTAGAAAATCCCTGTTTAGTTCTCTAAAGTCGATGAATACACAGATGGTCCCCTAATTCTTATCATCTGGAATGGGATTGGACACCCTTTAGGTTAAGGGGACCAAATAGATGAAGCCGTCTTTGAGAAAATCCTCTATCTCATCCTTAATGGAAGGTGCTTTATGAGGTTTTATCTCATGTAATCGTTGTCGAAATGGTTTATCTTTTAGATACATTTTTATTTCATGTTCAACAATGCGGGGATCAATCCCTATAATTTCATCATACAACCAAGAAAATATGTCATAGAATTATTTAAGGAGATTCCTGTATATTTTGATTTCATCGGGAGAACAATCAACACCAATGTAAATATTCTCGAATTTACTAGGAATATGAGAAATGTTGATAGGAATAATAGGAGATAAATTTGCCATGTTTCCTTCAGCATATATGCCATGAGTTCCTAATGGTATCATGGGATGACCAACATTATCGCTTAAGGCCATCCAAAATTCATCACAGTAAATATGTTTGAGCTCCAGGAGGAAGTAAGATGGATGATGAATCTCCTCCCAAGGTTGTTATGGGCCAGTCATGGCCTCAAGAATCACTTCCTTTGAAGGGAAAATACAATCAAGGAAATCATGTGACCATGATGATGTTAGAATAATCAACCCATAGTTAGCTACCTTAGACATTAATTAATCCATTTTTGTCTTATTTGCCTAGTTTCCATATTCCACCTTATGCAAGTTGTCCTCCACATGTCCAAAGTGGTAAAACTTGCTAAAATTGAGTCATGGAGAACTTGGGAAACCACTTGGAATCAATTCTAATTTATTCCTCGCCTTCCTAGTGCATGTCTACTTTTTCTTCTTTATTGCCTGCTTTTGCTGAGTTTTAAGGCAATTGGGAAAGTTTGACTAGGTGAAGTTACTTGTTTTTTGTCCTCATCATCCTCCACTCTTTTCTCCTAATAAAATCATGTATGGGTTTTCCTTCCATCATATATTAGATTTCCTAATTTATTTTTCCAATTCATGAGCTCCTAGATAGATTTGGAAACTGCTTTATGCACCTATGGGGGATTTGCTTAGATTTAGTAAGCCTGATTTTGACCAAATTCGAATGGCATCCCAATGCATTCGAATATCTCATGTAAATATTTATTTTGGTAGCCTATGACTTCATAGGGTTGGCTATTTTACACTTATTCAATACAGATTAGTGTTCTGCTCCATATTCAGTCTCCTTTGTGTGTATTTTGCATGTGTAATTGGAAATTTTTGTGAGTGTAATTGTTCTAACACTTGGGTTCAATTTCCACATGATATTAGAGCCTTTTTAGATTGATTTATCTCCTTCCAATTTGTTATTGCAGGTTCAACATCATTGATTGAGAGCATTCTGCTGACTAAAGGGACAATTTATGAGCTATGGATCAATCTCAGAAGATCATCTTGACTCCATTTAACTTCTTTGAATGGAAAGAAGAGATGGAGATACTGTTGAGAGCGAAATGCCTCTATAGAGTGACTATGGTAACAGAAGCAGAGCCCAATGCAGTTGCAAAGAAAATTAAATGGCACAACAGGAGGGATGAGGCCTATGGTCTCCTGTGTCTGAGCATATCTAGAGACCTCCTTTTCCATATTGATGGATTAACATCACCAAATGAAGTATGGGAGAATATTTTTGAGCTTTTTGGTAAGACATATGATATGAGGGGACATCAAATCGAAAATGAATTGATCTCCTTGAGTCCCAACATCTTTGAATCCATGCAACTCTACTTTTCCAAGTTCAAAGCCCTTGTTTTGCAGCTAAAATAGTGTGGAATTGAAAAGAAGGAGGAGCAACTGGTTTTGGCTATACTCTAGAAGATTGTCCCTAACTATTCAGTGTTTGTATCGACCTTCCATGCCACAAAGTTGATAGCTCGAGCCTACAAATGCCTATCCTTGCATATTTCGTGGAATCTCTCACATAAGAACAAGATAAATTGGTGATGATGGGCATCATCAAACCTTCCAAAGACCAAGCTCTAGTTGTTGGAGATTTGAGGGTGGATTCAAAAGGCAAGAAGAAAGCTAAGAAGCCACCTAAGCAAAATAGAGACAAGAACAAGTCTCCAGAGGAGCCCCAAGGTTCCAGGAACAACTTCCAAAATAAGAAGAACAAAGGAGAAATGAGCAAGTGCGCATACTGCAGTAATGGCAATCATCCTGAAAGCTCCTGCATGAAGAAGCAAATTGACATGCTGACCCAAATCCTGGAGAATAATGGCATCTCCCTTCTTGATAGCTCAAAGAAGAGGTAAGGAGGATCAAATTCAGAAGACAGAGAGAGAGTTCATGCATTGGTTGCTAGCACATCAAGCTCACCTAGTTTCATCATTGATTCTGAAGCTTCAAGACATATGGTTTTGACCAAGGAGGCATTCACCTCACTTGACATGTCGAAAGGTCCACCAATAGTACTGGGAGATGACTCTCTCATTGAATGTTTGGGAAAAGGGAGGATTGATCTTGACCATGGTAAGTTCAGCAATGTATTGTATGTTCCAGGTCTTGCCTCTAACCTCTTATCAGTGTATCAGATGACCCACACAGGGTCTCCAAAGAAGGTCATATTCTCCCCTGATGAAGTTGAGATCACAAATATCTCAAGTGGTAAATTCATTGCAAAAGGAGTTGCAAATAACACTTCGAAGGTATACATGTTCTCACACTTCCTACCCTACTCAAACCCCTCTGCTCTTCTGATTCATGCTAATGAGGCAAGCAATCTTTGGCATGAAATATTTTTCCATATTAACTATAAGTATATTTATGATCTTAGTGAAAAATAAATGGTCATAGGGTTACCAAACATTAAGTTTTCCAAAGGAGTCTGTCAAGGTTGCATCTTAGGAAAACAACCAAAGCATAAATTTGAGAAAGCTAGTCATGAGAGAACCTCTGCACCTGTTGAGTTGATCCACAGTGATGTTTCTGGCCCATTTCCTCATATGTCAATGAGTCAGGCCAAATATGCATTGACATTCATAGATGACTTTTCTAGGTACTGCTAGGTTTACTTCCTAAAACACAAGTCTGAAGTTTTTGGCCTTTTCAAAGTCTTTAAGGCTTTGGTTGAAAACCAGTCTGGGAGGAAACTCAAGGTCTTCAGATCTGACAATGGTGGTGAGTATGTCAAGTCTGAGTTCATTCAATATTGTGCAAATTCAGGTATTTAGATGCAGCATTCTATCCCTTACACACCATAGCAAAATGGTGTTGCTAAGAGGAAGAACAGATCACTGAAAGAGATGGCAACCTGCATGATGGAGGCTAAGACTTTGCCACCAAAGTTTTGGGCCAAAGCTATAAACTATGCATCCTATATCTAGAATAGGGTTCCTCATAAACAACTTTATGGTGTGACTCCTTTTGAAGCATGGAGTGGGCACAAGCCAAATGTGACCCATTTCAGGATTTTTGGCTCAAGGGCTTGGGCTAGAATTCCAACAGAAAAGAGGAAGGCTTTGCAACCCCAAAGCCAAGAGTGTCTATTTGTTGGTTACTCTGAAGATTCAAAAGGTTAAAAGCTGATAAATTTGAGAACAAACAAATCCTTCATTGAAAGGAGTGTTTAGTTCCAAGAAGAGCCTTTAGCAGCAGTGGAAGTTGGAGAATGCTCTTCATAACCAGAACCATTGAATGTAAGTGAAGAGATAGTTGAGTTTGCTGATTCTGATATGTCTGATAATGATGATTTAATTTCAGATCCTAACAGTCCTACAAGACCAAAATGGGCAACAAAAACCATTCATGCAGCTGGAGAACTAGCTAGAAATCCTAATGATCCTAGGAGGATTAGATCTCAGTTTGAGAGTGCTTTGTGTATGAAATACCCTTTGTTTGTAGAGAAATGATATATGATGGTTGAATCAGACCCATGGACATATGAATATGCATCAAATGATCTAATATGGAAAACAACCATGAAAGAAGAGTTCAGCTCACTGCAGAAGAACAACACTTTGGAGCTGGTTGATCTTCCCCCAGGGAGGAAGCTAGTTCAATGTAAGTGGGTTTACAAAACCAAGTTTGCTGCTGATGGTTCACCTTTGAAATATAAGGCAATATTTGTAGCCAAGGGATACTCACAGGTACATGGCATAGACTACAATGAGACCTTTGCACCAGTGGCAAAGATGGACTCCATCAGGCTAGCCTTAGCCATTGCGGCTTCGAAGCGGGAGGTACATGACATGGATGTGAAGTGTGCTTTACTGAATGGATATCTTACTGAATATATTTACATGCAGCATCCTAAAGGCTTTGATACTAATCCATCTCTTGTGTGCAGGCTAAAGAAATCATTTTATGAGCTTAAGCAAGCCCCCAGGGCTTGGTATGCCAAGATTGATAGCTTTCTGCTATCATTGAATTTTGTTCGATGCAATTCAGATCCTAATGTCTATTTAAAGATTATTCATGGTTATTTAATGATTATTGTATTGTATGTTAATGACCTTCTTATTATAGGAATCTCAAAGGATGAAATTGCCTCCTTGAAGGATGCAATGAACCATGCATTCTCTATGACTGATTTGGGGTTATTGAGCCAATTCTTGGGGATCGAGATTGATCAAAACAAACATGGAATAAAAGTACATCAGTCAAAGTATGCCTTGGTTTTTCTAAATAATTTCAACATGAAGGATTTCAAGCCAAGCAAGACTCCCTTTCTTTCAGGAGTTAAGTTTGAAGAAGCAAATTCTTCACCTATGGTAAATAATACACTGTATAGGAAACTGATTGGGTGTTTGCTGTACCTTACACATACTCGAACTGATATTTATTATGCATTAAGTGTGGCTTCAAGATACATGGATCAGCCTCATGAGATCCATTGGAGAGAAGCCAAAAGTATCCTTAACTTTGTTCAGGGAACAAGGACTCATGGGATCTTCTACAAAGCTAAATCTGATCTTGATTTGATTGGGTTTACTGACAGTGATTGGGCATGTGACAATTATTGAAATTCAACATCATGATATGTGTTCATGCTTGCTGAAGGACCAATCATATGGTCAAGCAAGAAACAAAGTGCCATTGCACTCTCATCTACAGAAGCAGAGTACAGAGGAGTTGTAAATGCAGCAGCTTAATGTTTATGGTTGCAGGGGTTACTTGGTGAGTGTGGCTTCGAATCAAAATACTCAACTAATATATATTGTGATAATCAGAGTACCATTTGAATCTGCAATGATCTAGTTCAGAGACAAAGAACCAAACACATTGAGATCCATATGCACTACATCAGACAGCTTGTGCATTATGGCACCATTCACCTACTCTTCTGTTCATCTTCAGAACAAGTAATAGATATCTTCACCAAAGTTTTTTGTGAGAATACATTCAGAAATCTCAAATCACTGCTAGATATTGCTGATCATGCTGTGAAGCATGAGTGATGACAATATTTTCAAATTTTGTTTTATTGTCCATGTTTCAGGGAGGATTTTTCCCACTAGGTTTTTTCCTCTTTCCTTGGTTAAATGGACATGTAGTATGTAAAGGGTGACTAAGACTTGTTGCTAGGCCCTATAATTTTCTAATATTTTAATCATAAGTCAGGTTTAAGGGGGGGTGTTATAATAATCAACCCAAAGTTAGCTACCTTAGACATTAATTAATCCATTTTTGTCTTATTTGCCTAGTTTCCATATTCCACCTTATGCAAGTTGTCCTCCACATGTCCAAAGTGGTAAAAATTGATAAAATTGAGTCATGGAGCACTTGGGAAACCACTTGGAATCAATTTTTCTTTATTCCTAGCCTTCCTAGCACATGTCTACTTTTTCTGTTTTATTGCCTGCTTTTGCTGAGTTTTAAGGCAATTGGGAAAGTTTGACTAGGTAAAGTTAACTTGTTTTTTGTCCTCATCATCATCCACTCTTTTCTCCTAAGAAAAGCATGTATGGGTTGTCCTTACATCATCTATTAGCTTTCCTAATTGATTTTTCCAATTCGTGAGCTCCTAGACAGATTTGGAAACTGCTTTATGCACCTATGGGGGATTTGCTTAGATTTAGTAAGCCTGCTTTTGAGAAAATTCAAATGGCATCCCAATGCATTCAAATATCTCATGTAATTATTTATTTTCGTAGCCTATGACTTCACAGGGTTGGCTATTGTACACTTATTCAACACAGATTAGTGTTCTGATCCATATTCAGTCTCCTTTGTGTGTAATTTGCATGTGTAATTGTAAATTTTTGTGAGTGTAATCGTTATAACACCTGGGTTCAATTTCCATATATGACACAACCACCCAAGAAGGAATTGCAATAATATCCTCCTCTTCCATCCGTAAAAAGGAAGGAACAGGGTCTACAGTAGGATCAAGCATGGTTGGATAAGCACTCTTTGTTGTAGACAAATGAATCTCTATCCTGGTAGGTCTAATATATTGATCTGAAGTACTCAAAGGAGGGAGAATCCATGGGTCATCCAAATACACTGTGTGAAATGGGACCAAACTCAAAGCTGACGAATCACTACCAGGAGTAGAGATAATAGCTAAAATTGGTTCTGAAATATTAAAGGTTCCCATCAATGATAGATAAATTCTGACACCAATGTTCTTAGTTGTCAGTTGATAATTATAAATGGTCGAGATAGTGGGTTATGACGATGCAGACAAACTAGAATTATCGAATGACAATTGATCGATCATCATAATCTAGTCCTCAAAAGGAAAGCACATGACTCAAAATACGGATGATACGTTCGCTTTCATAGTGTAAATCTAGTTCCATCCCAGTAAAGAATTATAGTCGAGGGGCATATCAACCACCTCAATTTCAACTGGAATGGTATTCCCTCTGAATTGGACTTGAAGGGAGGGAATAATTTTAGGTGACCAAAATGAACGTCCATCAAATGCGGTGAGCATAGTCATAGATTTGGACAACACGAGTGAGCCAAGGCCTTTCCAACAAGCAAGATACATCACAAAGGTCATAACACCTTTAGCAACAATTGTTTGTTTAATAGTGTTATTTAAAAAATCCACATGGACTTGGAAAGACACATGGTAAGGAAAGTGAGGATGTACGTCATGAGTTTCAAATATAGCCAATGTGAAGGAATTAGGGTTAACCACTCCAGGAGAAGATAACAATGATCTCTTATGTGAAGGACAAGTATGAATTACTTTAAGAGTAAACATCACCCAAGGATTCTAAGCCAAATCTTCAATAATGGAATAATTTTGGGAGGCTCGGGCATTAGGATTATGCCTCAAACGCTTTAGGATCCCTTTAGGTACGCATGTTAAAACTTCGGTATTATCAATATGCAAAGGAATTTCAAGAGGTGCACGATCCTTACCCATGTTGGGTTGTGATGGACCATAGTCTCATGATCGAGTCACAATGTTAGCAGTTGACATCATGTTGATGCAACCATGACCACCTTCCATAGTAGGTGGGTTTCGATGCCCACTGGAACTGAATTTGGTGTTTTTGGTCCTCGAAGCGATATTCTGATTATGTGGTAAAGGGTTAATCAACATAGCTAGGCTTTGTGTGATGAAATTCGATGCATCTTCAATACAAGGGAATAAGTATGTGAGATGGTATTCCCTGCAAATATTTCAAATGAATTTCACCTTCTTCTTAGTCTTCTTGTCCCTCCCAACATTATCTACTTTCTTGTCATCATTTTGATCCTCATTCCTGTTCCCACCTCATTTATTATTTTTTCCCTTTATTTTATTCTTTCTGAGTTGTTGGTTACCCTTCTCATTAAACAAGTGCATAAATAGTACATCCACCGACCGAGTGGGAGTGCATGAGGGCGTAGCCTATCCGGTCACACACTGGTTGATGGGAAAAAATTTCATTTGAGTCGTAACCTGGTCTACGAATTTGGTACTCATGGAGCCAGCAATGCCATCATCATGTGGCCCAAGTTTTAACTTAGGCTCAAAGTTCGACAGTGGTTCATTGAGTATAATCTCATATAGAATCCTAGACTGATAGTAGATGAAATCAAACTTATAGGCCCTAAATATAGTGTCTTCCTCTTTAATCACTCCAGATGTTGAGACATCATTCACGATGTACAGTAATAAAGACTTCATGAACCATTCCAATAAAAACTTGGGTGGAATGTTAGAGTTAATAAACCTTTTTCATTTGTACCACTCTTGAATATGATCAGAGATATGGGTAGCCTTATTTGCGAAAATGTTGACCAGAGATTTGTATCAGCATCATATCATACCTATAGCTGGAAGTGGTTGAGAAAGGTTAAGGATAAATCATTAAACGTTCGATATGTTCCCCGGGGAATCTCTATATACCATTTCATGGAAAGACCCATGAGGGTGAGTTGAAACAGTCATAAACGAATGAAATCATGGTTCAAAGAATTTGAAGAATGCCATAGGTGGAAAGTAGTCACATGCTCTCTAGGTTCCTTATCATTCTTTCCTTCAAAATTCAAAATGTCATAAGGAAGTTTAGTATGAACAACCGACCATATCAGATCATGACATACTGGGTCATTAGTCAACTTCAAAAGGTCAGGCAGATTTAAGGTATCCAAAAATGGGATCCTAGGTTGTGCCATCAGATTCCATGTCCCTTAAAAGGATTGGTTCACATAGGGTTGATTCTAATAAATCTCATGGCCTTGACCAATCGGATAATAACCACCTCCCATATGTCTCATATAAGGTTGCATAGGAATATGTTAATGAGATATTCCTTGAAAAGGAGGCACCATATAACCATAGTTATAGGACTTATAGACTAGATGAACCCCTCACATATGGGGAGGTGTGTAACCTCTAGAGACAACTGCACTAGATGATGAGGGGACAATGTAGTTAAACTGAACCACACTTCATAAGGGACCGTGCGATACATAGGGAGAGTACATTATAAGAAATGAATTTGATGGAATCGGTGCAGTGGATGATGGGACATAAGAGGGAATGTAGGTCTTGTCCCAAACATTCACATATCCACTATCATCCCTGAGAGAGTGAACACTAGTGTTAATACCATATGAGGTGAATATGACCACTCCCAAATTGATGCACATGGTAAGGGGTTGCCGTTCCCCATAGTCTAATAATAGGGTCTACACTAGGACTTGGAGCAGGTGATGGGATATTAGTAGTGATGTCCAGCATGCCGAACATAAAATGACCTATGCTAGAGGGATTAGGTTGATCCTTAACAAGGAAAAATTCCTATGGACAGTTGTAAAGTCCAACAATTTGGTCGTGTAGAATCAAAAGTACCATCCTCATGAGGGTTGGCATAAACCGTAGTTCTAGGTATCCACATGGTTCCTCCCCTCATTCCATATGATGGATACATAGGGAAATTTGGGGACTCAGATGTAGTACTCATAGTGAGAACCATGTGGGAATCACAATGTGAAAAAGGTTTCCTAAAATGTATGATCCTCTTCTGGTGAGGAGGAGGAAGATCACAAGGAAATAGTCCTTGTAAACATTGATATCATTGCAGTGCCAAAAATTGATCCACGATGACTCCATAAAATCAAAGACTCGACTAATTACAATCCCTAAATCCAACTAGCGCACAAAGAGCACACTCATGAATATAACTAGATTAGATGCAAAAAATCAAAGAGCAAGGATAAGTGAGCTCCTGAATGAAGAAGGTATGTCTCTCATAGTAGAGGCCTAAGACTCCCATACACTACAAGCATAGGTGTGTAACCAATTACAGTGGCCCTCGGCTTCAACACATATAGAGATTGTGTTATATGACACACTAGTACAAGTGATCAATTTTGCCACGGAAAAACGTGGAAATATCCACGGAAAAGCATGGATATTGCCACGTCTAAGTGTTTTTTGTTCCATGGAAACTATTTCGTCGCAATAGAGACGACCCCTAATTTGCGTCGCAAGAGCGGCAATGTTCTATATTTTGTTAAATGTCTAAGCCATCTCTATATCGATGCATTGCCATCTCTATAGCCACGTCGTTCCATCGCTATAGCCACGCTCTATATAAGGTTTTAAAAAAAATGCAAATCCAAGCCGTCGCTATAGCCATGCATTTCCGTCGCTATAGCCACGCCTTTCCATCGCTATAGCCACGCACTGTACAAGGTGTTTTAAAAAATGTAAATCCAAGACGTCGCTAAATCCATGCCTTTTCGTCGCTATAGGAACGCCTTTCCATCGCTATAGCCACGTCTTTCCGTCGCTATAGCCACGTCTTTCCGTCACTGTATCCACGGTTGGTGAAATTTATAAAAAAAAAATACTTCCAGCCGTCGCTTAAGCGACGATATTTGATTTTTTTTTTTTTTTAAATTACTTGATAAATTCAGCTTGATAGCTTTTATTTTTTCTGAAAATTTTAATTTTAAAAGCCGCCATTCAATTCAATTAATCATGTAACTAAGCCCTATTTATATGACCAACAAGACTTGTTGGAGAACGAAGACATTTTACAGAGCAAAAATATCACATTATAACAATACGAGCCTTTGAAGATGTAATAATAATCAAATCGTAACAATATATGGACTTCAAATATTGGCACGGTCTCTTCAGCCCATGCCAGTGACAAATGACCAGAAAGAAGAAGGTAGATATTTCAGATCATTAAAACTGTAAATGGAATTCAAGAAGAAAGAACATTTTGACCACTTTGCAAACCATAACTCATGTGTTTATTTCGCTCATCTTAACTCTTTCTTGTTCTTCAGTTTTACAAAAACCATAGGTATACATGCACAATATGCGAGCTGTCGATCATTTAATTGGAATTCTTTCATCCAATCAGTAGAATCATGTGTTTTGGAATGAGAGGAGGTCTTTCCCACTGAAAGAGCAGAAACAATTATTTTTAACACAGAGATTACAATGGCCTCCTTCACCTGCCCTCGTTTGGGCAGACGCCTCCTCCTTCCACAGCTTCTACGTCTAGTGTATAATAATAATTTGTAGTCAACAACCTTGCAGCAATCAGTACTGTGAATATATCCAGAGGTAGTATTCGCCATATTATATGTGCTGCTATATTACTAAGTGGTTCTGTAATCTCTATGCTACCGAAAACAGAGAGACCTGAAACACTTGTAAGTTAATAGCCATGCAATACGCAGCAGGTCAGAGGTCTTAGCTGATGGTATTGAATACATTCTATATATTTATATTTATCTGCAAAGACATATTTGAAGGTCAAATCTACAGTGATATGCTCTTAGATTTGAAAACATAACAACGCTGGAAATCTGAGAAATCTTAAGAACATATGCTAGCTTTAAGCTTATAGAGTCTGTACTTGGAACTCTGACAAAGTTTAGAGGAATTGTGAGCAAAGAAAACAAAGGGAACCTGATTCTCTCAACTGTATCTTGAATTCCCCCTGTACATTAATTTTGGATGCCTCTCAGTTGCAGTAATGATACTGATCAACCAGTTGAAGAAGGCTTGAAAAGAGTTCAAATCTAAAATATTAGGCCTTACCAGCCTCAAAATATTGAAGAGCTCTTTAAAATTGTTCTGAAAGAGGGTTCCTGACAATAACACCCATCTCCTCATATGTATTTGGGAAAGAGAATGGAGTATGTTGATGTCCTTGTTGCGTGGGAAATGCCCTTCATCTAAAACCAACAGTCCTGGTCCCTCAAGTAGAATTTGTTGGCAAGATTGTGTCATT
>LPNX010281827.1:689146-809174 GCA_001517045.1 Pseudotsuga menziesii
GAAGCTACAAAAGAAGCAAAATCTTTCAAGCAAATTCATCCAATACTACCAAAAACAATTTAGTAAAAGAAGAACATTGTGAAGAGAAGAGGATGTAGGCCTAAACATAGATGTCTATCCATGTTTGGAAGATTGGAAATCATTTAGTATGCATCATTTGAAAACACAAACTAACCTTGCACGTTTAAAATCCAAACTATGTAGATCTAGATTGTTCACCAGCAGGAGACGAAAATAATAAACAGCTCCAACAATCACCTGAAAACAGTGCTGCAACAATGGCAAGTGTGAAGAAAATCTCGTTTTGGTCTTCGTTTTTATAGAACTCTTAGGCGTCGCTATAGCGACGGCAAACATTGACTTTTTGCGCCCTAGGTCAAGTTGACCGTTGTAAAAAGCCAGTGAAATCTCAATGCCCTAGGTCAACTTGGCAGTGTCGTCGCTATAGCGATGGATAGCCATGGATACAGTGATGTCCAGCTCTTTAGCCATGGATATAGTGATGGATAATACCCCCTATGTGGATACAGCGATGGCTAGGTGTGGATACAGCTACGCCTCGTTCCTGTTGCTTCCGATTTTACACCAAAAAGTAAGAAACATGGAAAACCTCTGTGGAAAAATCTGCGCTTTTGTACTAGTGACACTTACATAGCTAGGCCACTCCCAAAATAACCTCTGCAAGTACCCACTGTAATACCTAGGTACAGAAACTAAGGTCACCCCAATATAACCAATTCTCCTGTAGACATTCGTAGGTGGGATCTATTGTATGGGCAGGGAAACAAAGCCCAAATCTTGAAAGCACCAAAGGTACCTCAAAAGTCCCCAGATACAAATAAGTTCCTGTAAATATCTTCGGCGCTCAACAGAAAGTAGCAGGGGGATATCCCCCCACTAATGTGTGTTCTTCCTCGTGCTTAACTCCCATGTAAGAGGAGCCTCCTAAGAACACTAATTATACCAAGGATTTCACTTCTCACCTGGAAAGACACCTAATTTTTTTGTTTCATAGTCTTGGAAAAATTTACTCACAACACCCTATTCCAAGACTATACAATCTAAGCTTGTTGGTGCACCCTATAAAATAAAATCATGTATCCAATTTTAATTTAAGAGTTAATTTTAGTGGATAGGATTACTCAAGGGTAATGAACATGCAACCAGTGATGTTATGACTTACCAATGAAGTAAATATGCACACCTAAAACACAATTCCAAGCGAAACTTTGTTTTTAAACATGAAAAATGGGGTATTCCAATACATGTAATGCACACAAAATATTTCCTTTTCAAATGTCAATGCAATCCTTCCTATATCAAATATTGAAAAATAATTTGATCTAAGCAAACCTAATGCAAGTACTAAATAAATGCATATGCACAATGCATAAACATGCAAAGATAAAAAAAGAATGTATTTTCACTATAAATGCAATAAAAATCCCTACAAACACCTAGACTCTACATCAAGCAGAAAACACAAGCCATGCAAGACACTGAGACTAAGAAGGAAAATGCACTAATAATAAAACAAAAAAGAGATAAATTACAAGAACAAACTTCAAATAAAATCAATGAAAAAGAGGTCTCCAACCACAACAGAAGTAGTCAACATGCAAAATAGGACCCATGGCGCCACACTCACAACCCACCCAACACCTTCACACATAAAAATACCAAGCAAAAAGGGAGATGTATGTGACTTTTCAAATAACAATGGTGTATGTGTGTGACTGTATGTACTGCATCCCACGTATACACGTGATTGTGATTTCTATGACCCACGTATAAAAAAGGAAAGAGTGGTAAAAAGTAAGCTAAGTTTTAGATCACTTCAAGGGAATTCCAATGAATAAAAAAACTACTGAACAGGACACAGAAATGCAGAGAAACAAAGAGAAAATCAAGAAAAGCATGCACCCAAAACCCCCAAAAAAGGAACTCCCCCGTGGAGTCACCAATTCTGTTACAAATAAAAGTTCATATGGATTCAGGTGGACTACAACAGACAGGATGACACCAGAAACTGATCCATTTCAAATCATGATATATATATATATATATATATATATATATTAAACTAACACTAAGGGATGAAAATCATACCTTATTCTAGATGTTCGAATAAGATCCTCATTGATCTTTCAATCAAACTTGTCACTACACATTATCCTCAACAACAAAAATATATACAAGCATGATATATAAAAGTGTTAGAGTCTAATATATCATATTCAATTCCAACATGTAAAAAAAATAATTACATCCATGGATACAAATATTCATAATTACACATGTAATGGATGAGAAGCAAATATTTCTATTAATATAAACAGAGATACAAATGACAACCTATGTCAGCACCTTGTCGAAATCAAGAAACAGAGTCCCTCCACTTGGGCCTCCACCACTTCAATACTCCATACAAAGGAAATATTTGGAAAGAGCACTAATGGCTGCTTCAAGGAAAAAGGGGCGTAGACTCAAGCATACAAGAATGGGATACCATTTTTCTATAATATCTTTGCTCTCCAAAGTTCTCCTCCTTTAATGCTTCATAATAACTCAATATATAGCCCCTTAATGGAAAATGAATGGTTGAATCAAAGCGTTCCCCAAAATATGGAAGGCCAAGGATCAAGTCATTCATCACTTAATGGGGAAAAATATAAATATTTTTTTATTTTTTGAGCATAAAATCTGATGTACGTGGGTGACCATGGTGCAAGATGCATATACACAAGTTGAAAACTTGTGACCGCGTATATATTCAAAAATGTGTTTTTAGGGGATCCACTAGAGAATCAGGGTAATAGTGAGAAAAAGGGATAAAACGAGTTTGTATAGGGATAAGGAAATTCCATCAAAGAATTATGTATTCGGTGTGGAAAATCCTGCTATAACACTACTGACCAATTATTGATAAAGAGTGCATTGAATTGTGGAGAGTCACAATCTTTCGACAACTTCACTCCCAACTGATAAGATGTAGCACATGACTTGAAGTCATCCAACTTGAATTGTTTAAAGAGATCCAAGCCATATTTAATTTGAGAAATAAATATACCATCATCCATTTGTAAAAATTGAATGCTAAGATAAATATGTAAAAGACCAAGGTCAATCATTTCAAAGTATCAACAAGTTCTTTCTTCAAACCCAAAATAAGTTTGGCATTGCTCCCAGTTTTGGCTAAATCATTAACATACAATGCCCCAATTAGATTATCACCATGAAAATGTAATATATAGATGTTGTGATCAGATTTACAATTCTTGAAACCAAGATTGAAAAAGAACTGATTAATCTTCTCATACCAAGCACGAGGTGCCTACTTCAAACCATATAACGACTTCTTAAGTTGACATACACGTCCATTATTTGTCACAAAACATGGAGGTTTATCCATATAAATTTATTCAGTGAGGTATCCATGAAGAAATGCACTTTTCACATCCATTTGGTGAAGCTAACAACCAAAATGAATAGCAAGATAAAGGACCATTCGAACATAATTCATCTTTGCAAAAGGAGAAAATGTTTCAGTATAGTCAATTCCTTCTTGCTGAGAGAATACCTTGGATAAAAAATGATCCGTGTTCAACAAAACCATCAGAGGTAAAATTGGTCTTATAGACCCATCAACACTTCATGACATTCTTCCCTTGCAGTCGAGGAACAAGTTCCCATGACCGATTCTTCTTCAAGGAATCAATTTCAATAGTCCTGGCATTTTCCCATTCTAGAACACCCTAAGCATTAGCATATGTAATAGGATCATAGGTCAAGTAGACGTTCCATATGTTAACAAAAAAAATTGTCCGCATAGATCTCTATGGTACAAAACATAATTATACATCATCATCCCATCTTTATTCCCTCCATTTTACCTTCATAATAAATCCCTTCCAAATTGGTTCAAGTAATTATTATTCCTTCCCTCATAAATATAGTGAAGATGTGCATTTATTGCAACAAAGCCCCATTCTCTCCAAAAGGACCAAATAAAACTAAAATGAGAATGGGTCATAAACCATGGAGAAATATCATCCACTATTAAAAATCATGGACCAATACCATGGGAAACAAAATCTTGGATCATCCTATAAATACATTGTGAAGATCTCCCCACAAGAACTTTTAACTTTTGAACTTTTCATTCGTGAACTTTTCTTCACACTTTCCATTATTACCTTTAGCCACAATTTTCCACATTGTATATTGATTTTACTCCATACACTCCTTGATTTAGATTCCCATTGACAACCATAAGTGGAGGAAATCAAAGAACCAGGTCGTGGAAGTCATTGGACCACATCCTCAAACGGCCGTAGTGGCCCACTTTCTAAAGGTATGTTGCATTTTTTTATTATCAAAATTAGAAAATATAAAAAAATATTTGTTTTTGTTTGCTTCTAAGTCAAGGTTGAGTGTTTCCCTTGAACCATGAGCTCTACCTTAAGATCCCTTTGATCTAAGGTAGGTTCTTTTACATGTAGCTTGAGAGAAATATCCACTACAATTTTAGTGACCCCACTTGCTCGATCCTCTTGGATCTTTGGTTTTGCAGGTTTATTATTGTTGTTTTTTAGTTTTTTTTACTTGGGTACCCTCATCCCTCACATATCTGACCCCATTTCAGCAGATCCAAACTAGTTCGTTCATAGTTCCTGCTCCCTCGACCCTAGGCAACATTTTTCAAACAAAAAAAAAATTAGTTTTTGTCAGATCACACCTTTTTGGTAGAAATACATGACCTAGGTCACACCTATTTACTCGATAAGTGTGACCTAGGTTGCACCTTTTGCCTTGATAAGTGTGACCTGGACCCAGAGTCTAGAGAGCGCCTTTTTTCCTTCCAGAGTGACCCAGGTTGCTCCTGTGACCCTATTTGGTGCAATTTGTTGCACGAAAACCACTATTAAGTGTGACCTATGATTTTTTGTTGTTTTTCCATCTCGATCGCTGTTGTTTTTAAGTCCTATGTGACCCTGACCGCACATGTTCCACCAACAGTTAGGACCTGTAGATTTTCCAACTATTTAAGGTGTTTGAGATACATTCCAGACCCATGTCTATGTTCTTCCCCTTTCTAACTGTATTTTTCTAGATTAAATTACTTACAACACCTTGGTGTGTTTTGCAGTTACCCTTTTTCTTATATGTGAGCCCATCCTAGTTCATATTGGTAGTTGAGACCCACCATGTGTTTCCTACACCTTATAGAGATCCTAGTGTTCTTATTTACTTGCATATGTTCTTTTATTTGGAACAATTAGTTTTTATGTGTTGAATTTTTTTTTTATCTCAGTACTATTATTTATTTTTCATCATATGTGTCTCGGGAAAAGAGAACCAGGGTTTAGAGATCACACTGCACTTGTGTAGACATCTCAAACCATAATCTGAACACTTGGTCCATAACCCCAATATGAGCCTAAAATTAACCTTAACTAAACCAACATTGTAACCTCACTTGAGGACCTAAACAATATTGTAGTTAGATTAGGACACTAGGGATAGGTATCTAAATAAACCCCCTTTGTCACTTAAATTTGTGACATATATTTTTTCCTCTAGGGAACCAAAACCCTCTAGTATTTGTTGACACTGTCACAAACATTTTATTGAGGGTTCTCTCACTCTGTGGGGGTAAGCCTCAACGAAGAGGTTCTGGAAGTCTGGGTGGAATACCACACTCCACTCTGTATGGAAGGATACCTTTTCATAGTCCTCCTTGTGCATGCTAGGGACCATACCAAGTCTCGATGACTAAAGGTATGAAGTGCTAGGAAACCATATTGAATGTGTCATGAATGAGGTAGCCTAGTTTCCATTATTTTACAGTTGTTTTACCTGAGGTCCCTCTCAGTAGTGGGACTCTCTTATCCTTTGGTTCTTCCATTTTGTATAATTTGACTGTGGATTTCATCAACCAACAGAGGATATAATTTTTTAGGGGATTCCATCTTGTAGCTAGGATCTTGCTTAAAATTATAACCCATAGGTTAGTGTGTCATTTTATTCATCGATAGTGTTGCTTGTTGGATTTATGGTCACTTTGTTTTAGACTCTCCTGCTATGACACACTATTGTAGTTTGATTTTAGAGGTTTCTTTTTTTCCTACATGCCACCATTTATTATCTCTCCTTCTGCACACTCGACTGTCATTGTATTTTTGAGATTTCATTTTCTACCCTTGAAGCCTTCATTCATCATACAACACACCATAATGTCATCATTTCTCCACCGCACTACTCCTAGAGACTTAGGGGCATAAACATCAGTTCGGCTCCTTACACCACCATCCTCGGATCCATATTCGATGTTGTTCACCACCTCCAGATCCATACACTGCATCTGAGTTAGATTAGGATTCCTATCAATCTGAACCTACCTTGTTCACTGCCCCATCTATCCCATGGATGGTGCATCTCCCAACCCCTTCTAGAGGGGATAGTTGGTAGTGGAATTATGAAAGCTCCACCCTTCATACCAGATATCTCTTCTGATAGAACTACATGACCCGGTCCTAGTGGTCCCCTCGCCACCGTACACACTATTGTTGTTTCTCTACCCACTAGTGGTGGCCCCACTCTAGACACCATGGTTCACACCATTCTTACATTCATGTGTTGTCTTTCCTCCCTCTCTATGCCCATGGACCCAGGTTCATCACCCTTTTTGGTCAGCACAACAAAGCCCAAGATATCAGCCCGACAGAGCTAAGCTCAGCTGGAAACACCTGCAACATAGATATTGTCTCACCTAAGATATCTCTGTTTTATGGGTAACTGGTAGGACCATGTTTCCACAGTTTGTGTGGGAGGTTGTTTTAGTACCTTAGATATACGCCAAGGTTTTCCCAACAATATCAAGAATATGGGTTGCTTATATGCACTGTATTTCAATACTACTCTATGATCCAACCCTTCTCTCCTTGAATTAAGTGAACTAACCAGTGAAAAACCACCATAAGCATACTTCTTAATATAATGCAACAGTCACACATTTATCCAATTGTAATACAATAATCAAACAATCATTGAACATAGAATTTATGAAACTAAGCTACTCAACATTCACGCATATACACAACATGTAACATGGAAACCCATCCGAGAAAAAACAACAAGGTTCTCTTCATCTGGCATTGGAATGAGGAAGTAGATGCACCTTTTGTCTTCAGATGAAGCTACAGACTCTGTTCAAGATCTTCTCTTTTATATTTATAGATTTGTCCTCTCTCTCATGCTCTCTAATTTTCTCCCTTTCTCACTTCTATTCTACTCCTACTGGAAATCCACACACAACCTGGATCGAATTGACCTTCTCTACCTGTATGCAAAATCAGCTCAAGAACCACTACTCTAATGCACTCAGCGATCCAAAGTCATTAACCAAAAACTATCTATCTCAAGTCTATCTCAAGCATCTTTTCCAAGAGTCTAGAGACTTACTCAAAACTGTTGTATCAACTAGTCAACTAAAACTATATAACCCATTTACAACTTGGGTTCCTTATTTTATATCCCTATTACATACTGGCTACAAATACCATACATGCTTGTTACAAACTCAATACTGACTCGATAAAACTCTAACAGACTTATCTTCCATCGTTATCCCAACCGACATACTATCTTCAACCAACAGTTTATCTTTCCTATTCTAACAATACATAACAAAAAGGCATTATCAGCATGACTTACAAAGATGCATATATGCATGTGGTTTCCACCGGCTCCAGCCGAGATTGTACCCATGATCGCTAAGGATTGTCTCTTTCTCGGCATTATGCCTTACTGTATTTTTCCTGTCGTTACGCTTTTTCACATGCCTGATTCTGTGAATATTCTTTCATGTCATGTTGTATCTTGCTTTTTCCTTCAGTCGTGACTTACTTATCTAGTGCAGCTTCCTTGTCCTACGCCTTCTCTTTGTCTTCTTGCACACCTTCATTCTTTTGTCGCGACATTCTTCCCCTTCCTTTAATGATGCTTCCTTTGTTGTAGCTCCTTCCTCTTCTCCTTTAAACTCTTCTTCCATACTTAGGTAGAATTATACATGACTTCTTCCCTTCTATACCAAGGCCCAACAGGCCCCCAACACTCAGATGTGGCTCATACTGAGCCGCATGAGCTATTGCTCCATAAATTGACTTGCGCTGATTTTGTTCTGAAAATACTCCACAATTTTTAGCAACTTCTCTATTTCTGTGTGCACTTCGTCCTCTATTTTCTGCATGTGTTCCACCAAGTCGGAATTGATGTGTTCCCTCATGTCTCTTTCTACAGAGGCTACCTCACGCACCTTCTAGTGGATAGGTTTAATTATGCCTATGACTCTTTCTAATTTTGTTTACAATTCCTCTACCTTTTCCTCATGTTGCTACTGCTCTATGAGCAATGCACATGTTTGCTACTACATTATGCACACTTTTGCTGTCTTGACCTTTTTCTACTCCAAGGGCACCTGCTTCATCTCATTTTGCATCTGCGTGATATTTTCTTCCACCGGAGTGAGCTCATTTGTAGTCTTATGTGATTCTCGTCATCTAGTAGAGCTTCCAAAGTCTGGGAGACTTGGTTTACAGCCTTAGCACATGTTTGTTTTGCTTCCTCTATCATTTTCATAGCTTGAGTGGCTGCATCACATATGCCTTCCAACATTTCTGGTGGTGTGTTGGGAATACTTTGCTCCTCTAATTATGTTACTTTGTTCTTAAGGTTAGCTACTACCTTTCCTAGCCTGAGGACCTTATCTTCTTATGGAATATCATGTGATATTTCAACATCATCCAAATTCGAACAAACAATGTTAATGACATGTGTGAGCTTCTATTTTGGCCTTGAGCTTGCTAATAGTCTTTGCTGAGTCTTTCACCTACTTTTCAAGGGTATTTCCCTGTATCTGAATCTCTATAACTGATGTTTTTTGTAAAGCATGCACATCCTTCAATTGTGTTTTTGAAAAATCTAAAACAATCAGGCCAGTAGTGCTGCCCTCCTTGCTGGGGTCCGGGTTTTCTAGCTCCGTCACTTCTCATCTTGGTTGTACCTTTCTAGGGTGGTATTCTCTGGGTCGCAGGGTATCCTATGTTTCCAACGAGCCAAGTGCGTCCTGCGATGGAGGTGCCTACGGCATGCGCTCTACTGCAAGTTTGATTGCTTTGATTTTTCTTCCAAGATCATTCAACCTATCTATGATGGTAGTAGTGAATTTATTATGCTGCTATCCAAGGTCGTTGAACCATGTTTGTGCAGGTTTTTATAGGGCCTATGCCAAGGGTGTGAATTCCTCATTATTCATACAAAAAGTATTGGATTCTTTGTTATCCTTTTGTTTCTTGTGCGGGGTTCTCTTTGTACTTCTTCGTTCTATGCATCCTTCTGTTGGTGTTCCAGTGGTGGCTCATTCTGAGGTTGTTTGGGCTGAGCTTGACCTGGCATTGTTGCATATGCTTATTGGGTATTCTTCTCTCTGAGAGGTGTTAATCCCTCATTTTTCCAATATTCTGACCAATCACTAACAATGATCTCTAGATCTTCCTTCGTGAGGATATATTGTGTTGGAAACCAGTGTCCTTAGGGGTCTCGACGCGGTTGTATGTATACATAGTGGGGTGCTAATTGAAATTTAACAGTATGCTGAAATATTATCATGGTATTTTCACTAATCCTTATGTGCTATTTTATCATGTTCCTCAAAGCTTCATTATGGACAAAGAATTCAGTGTTGCTACTCAGCTGTCAGACTTTGTTAAGAATGAACCACAAGTTTTGGTATCTTGCGCCTCTACAAAGGACAGGTAAGTCTAGCAGTTGATAATCTGTTGGCTCAGACCACATAGCAAACAAAATTAAAATTATCAACCAAGCATAATGGAAAGAAGTACCTTCTTCCTTTGCTAAAGAGACATCCTGGAGCAGTTCATTAAGCAAGAAATGGCACAAATTGATTTGAAATCCTTCTGCATAGAGTGTAGCCAAAATTACTATTCATGTAGTACATCGCTTTGGTATCGAGACACCCAACAATTTATGTTTCAATATCATGGCTTCCATACGAGTGTCACAATCATTGATGGATGAGATCAGAAACTCTTCGCCAGAGCCGACCAAACCATACTTTTCCTGGACCTGTGCAATCTTGGATGGGTGCTTTCCTTCCTCAAAGGTTTCTATTGGGTCCTCCCCAGCTCTCGAAAATTATCTGATTGTTGAGATGAGATCAACATCAATCGAGTGTGGTTTTTCTAACCAAAGGAATCCTACGTGAAAGAGTACCAGCAACTGTTTTACATAAATATCGACCTAGTTGGTCTGGCCAAAGTGTGGCATGAAGAGAAGTGACAGGAGCCCGACTGTCATAGTATGCTTTCCCATTGCATTGGAACAAACCAATTTGGTAATTCCTAGGTATCAGATCAGCTTCATATAATTATTCCTGTACAGGTCACGGAATTCACTGGTATCGAAATATTGAAAGGGCGGTTTTACCAACTGGGGCAAGATATCTTGCAGTACTTTCATATCCTTTGATTTTTTAGGTGTTATCAGTGTAGCATGGCCCTTTGAAGGGATGGTAACTGGTGGCACATTCGTCCTTCTTGGTGGAGTGTAAGGCAATAATAAATTCCTGGTTTCAAATTCCTCTTGTTCTTCCTAGGCCGATGCCGGTGTTGTTGGATCTTTCTCATTCCTTGGCTTCTTCATCAGCTACTTCCCTTTAGGTTCTGGGGTCGATTTTTGTTCCCGCATTCTGCATTTTTCTAAAGATCGAGGTGGGACATGGCCCACAGTTGGTCAAGGTTGGTTCCTTGGGATTCTATGTCCTATACCGCACTGCATGGAAGTAGTGGATATAGGTCTCACAAGGGAGTTAACACTGACTATCATAATAGAGATGAATTGGTTTCTTCTCATTGAGTTACCTACAATACTCTCTCCTTCTGGTTCTAGATACAATGATTCTGGATATGGTAACAATGCGGATTACGAAATAACAAATTCCTGATAGTTTCCCTTCACATGAGCATTTTGTACTTAGAATGTACTCCCTCTCTCGAATGACCCGAGGTAGCAGCGTGGGTTATTTAAGGAAATTTTTTCGGCATGTTGTCACTTAGCTAGAATTTAGAAAGACGGTTATTGTTATTTATGGTGGTCATTAATATAAGGTATGCCATCCAGTTCTATGGATATTTCTAAATTAATTACCGACAAATATGTTGTCAATACTTTACTTAATTACTATGCCAATCATGTTATCGATTTGTGCTAGGTTCAATTCACTTGATTTTTATGTTTTTCATCAGATTTCTCCCCTCTTGCTATCGCACTTCTTGTGACTTGGTTTTCTTTTTCATAATGTTGTGCAATGTTGGTATAAGGTATTTCCCCCTTGCGACGTCCCTTTTTTTTATGGCATGTCTAATAGGGTTCCATGTATTTTCATACGTGTGATCTCTTTCCAGTTGGCACATTCCTTCTAACACATGGAGATTATGGTGGATGATTCACTATCACTCATATCCTTTGTGATACTATACCACATCATGTAGTTATGCATAGTTATGCTGCATTAATGGATTTTCATGTCCACAACAAGTATCTCTTCAAAATATTCTCTTTTATTACATGTAGCACATCATCCACTGTTGAATGTTCACTTGCAAATTTAAATGTCTCGGTAAATTTTACAACTAAGATTTCCCACTCAATGGTTCCTCATCTTAGCTCTTCTAAAGTGTACCAACTTCTTGGTTCCATTTCCAAGGTGTGGATGAATCGGTGAACCCATTCTTATCGTGAATATTCTTTCTAAATCCCATGACAATGATCAATATGTTTTCCAAGATCTGTCAATCATGTGTATCTTTTATCAGAATAACCGATCTCTTCTCCAAACCTGATCTCCATTATTCTCCTACATTGTTGTGATTCGGATATAGATTGTTTATGTGTACCCCACCATCTAGCGGGAATAGCTTTTAGCACATAGTCCAAAGCATACAATCATTGTTATTTTGTGACCTTTTATTCAAATTCTTCTAAGAAGGATGCAAGATTAGGAAATCCTTCATATGTAGGAAGTACGCTTGCTTCAGCTTTTACCCTTCAAACAACTCTTGTAATTATTCACGGGGACTTCACTTAGTGAACCTCTCACATAGCACGTGCGATCGTGGGATATTAAAGAATACCCTTAATTTCGAGAGATATTGACCCAAAATCTTTTTGTTNAATTATTGCACATCTATGCATGGATACTTCATGCAGCCTGTTTTGCCAAGTTTCCAGAGCATCTCCTGAGTTGAACGTGCATGAGCTTACACTCTGGTAACTCATTTTTCCATCAGCTACAGGATTAATATAATATTCCTTCAAAGACATAATGTTATACAACTGGTCCAAATAATTTTCTTGCCCTTCGCTATGCATAGGCTTGACATATCACTATCCTTTAATCAGATCGATCGGTGCAACCACTCTTATTTCATAATCTTCAAAAGATAAGATCATTTTCTTGAAGTTTATAATAGTTTGGTTTTCTATTTCCTAATCAATTCCTAGAAGTGCAGGATATGGGTTTGGGTCATCGACAATGTCAATAACTTCGAAGTCGACATACGTTCTCAACCCTTCGACTTCTACCCGTACTTGAGTTAGCCTACCAATTGGTAGAAATTTTGACTGGTTTGCAAGCCATAGATGAAAAGGAGACCAGTCTAGTCGTGGCTTATTCATTCTCTCCCATGTCTCTCTTGTCAAGATATTTACATCTTAGCCTAGGTCTAATATGATATATTCCATATCATAATCCTCTATCTGCATAGTCATTCTCAGTTCTCAGCCTGTATACACTTGTCTCCCAATATGATTGACTCTTTTCTTAGTTTGTAGGTATTCTAAGGTTTCTTCTATGATTGCTATCAATTCTGTGACAACATCTTTATCATGGATTAGTGATAAATAACTTTTGAAAAATTATTTCACTTTACTAACCTTTTTCATTGGTGGCTTCCTCATTAGTTGTTCAAATCATTCTGGCATAGCTCTAACTTGTCCAGATTTCAATGGCTTATTGGTATCAACTAAGTCTTGTCACACCTCCAAGAAGACTTCTTTCTCTTGTTGAACATCTAGAAAATATTTCTTTTGTGCCGCAGTTTGCACCTACGGTTGTCCTTGCGGTGTATTTTCGTCTGCTCCCATCGCAACACCTCCTCTTGTGACTACATCAAGGTTGGGTTTTCTTGGTTTGGCAGTAATCATTTGAATATTCATATTGGGGTTAGGATTCAAATTATTCACTAGTTTGGGGTTAATGATAGTTCTATCCTGCCATTTCACAATAAGTTGCAGGAACTATTCAACAGTGTGATCAAATGCTTTACAATATGTACAATTTTTTGCAGGACTTTGACAATCTCAGGAAAAATGTTCTATTTTCCCACAATTATAACATATGATTTGGCCTCTTCCTTAACCAAATCATCCTCCTTGTTGTTGTCTTCGACCTCTAAAATTCCCACCTCCCCTTTGCGGAGGGTATTGTTGTTGTTGAGGATACTAATTCTATTGGTATTATGGTTGAGGATATTGTTTTTAATGATACTGTGCTGATTGATACTGAGGTTGCGCTCACTCAGCTTGCATTTCCTCATCATTTTTCATTAAGTAGGTATCCATCGTTTTTTCTTGCAATAGTTGAAGTGCTCTATAGTATTTTTCATCATGACCTATTGATATACACAATTTACAATACAGACTTGCGGGTGCACTTACAATATTATATAAGTATAGACATTCTTCGGAATTGTGACCTCTAGTATGACATATTCTACACCATGACATTCCTTGGGTGTTTAATGGGTTTGATGCACCTGCTACGACATAGTTCATCAGCTCTGGGAAATTATACTTATGGTGTCCTTCTGATCTGCATATTGTACACCATAGTTCGGCACACCTTCGAGGCTTATAAATTCATAGCTATTTCCAGATCCTCTTTCTGTATTGCATCAACGACATTCAGATATGTGAGAACAAGGTGACAATAAACCATTCTTTTTGTTGCACATCCGACATTTGGAAACTCACTTTGGCCATTAATGTCTTAAATATTTGGTCAAAATCCAAAACAGATTATGTCGATAGCTTTTTAATTTCTTTGAACTCAGTGATGCTTTGTGATTCAGAATTCAGATTTTTGAATTCATCTATCAACCTGAGTTGAATATCGTTGAGTTTTTTTGGGACATCTACTACTGGTACTATGGAAAATTTCATATACCAGTCCAGCACATGACCTCGTAGTGTCATGATCATATGTGATTTCTTGATGTTCTCATCCTGGATCTGTCATATAGTCCAGACAACATCACACATAAACCAATGCTTCTCTGGGTCTTCCATCCCATTACCATTGAATATTGGGATCTTAATGTTAGTTCTAGCCATTGGATTGATTGTTTCTATATTGACTGTTGGTACAGTTGGAACAAAATTTGGACTAGTCAGACTTCCATTTCTGCTATTTACAGCGTTAGTACTACTTGTATTTACATAAATACTTGGAGATAGTTCTTGTGATCTTACCTCTGGTACTGTAGGTGATTTGTGTACATGTTCTTATTCTAGAGCTTCAGTTGACTCTTCATACTCTTCGTCGCCTTCTGAGATCGGTTGGTTTTCCTCTTCCTCGTCACAAGAGCCTTCATCTAAGTACAATGCAAACTCATATCCTTCTTCTTCTCGCTCTGTGCTGCAACTCCCTCACCTGAAAAAAGTTTTTCATATTTTGTCGGACCTGGATCTTCTTCCACTTCTTAAAAATCCAGTATCTATTTCAGTTCCACAATCTCCTGGGAACATCTCACTCTAGGTTTCTGCTGAGACATAGCCACCCTTTTTTATTCAGTCTAACATTCACATAATTCCTTTTTCACATAAAAGAATTTGTATCCACGTCTTTAATGATAACATGTATCTGCTATGTGTTCCTTGGAATTTGTTTTTCTCTGCCTCACTATATAAGGTTATTGTGTCAATATAAAACTCAGTAATATATCCTTCTAGGATATCCTCTACCAAAAAATCCATAGCCCTTGATATAGGGTTGTTTACTCTTTTCAACCGCTCGATTAAGAATGAACTCCACTCTTTTGGTTATCCTCCTTGGAAATTCCTTTGATGGGTTGCTATATTACACAGCTAATCGTGCAACACAATGGGAAACTCAACAAATAAAATCTCATGAATGTCTAAATAAATCTACCTCTCTAACCACTTTTTCGGTGTCCACTGAGATCCTTCACTTTATTTCCATGTAAACTCTACATCTTTAGCATCAACCCAATCATGGATCTCCAGTTTCATTGGTTTACAGAACAGATCCCTCGCCAAAACACTTTAAGGTCTTAGAAATAGAACCATTTGTTGTCTTTCTTCCCTCTCCCTCCCCTTGGACCCAGGTTCAACCCCATTTTTGGTTAGCACAACAAAGCCCAAGATATTTTCCCGACAGAGCGGAGCTCAGCCTATAGCACCTATGACACAGATGCCGTCTCACTTGAGATATCTTAGTTTTATGGGTAACTAGTAGAACCACATTTCCACAGTTTGTGTGGGAGGGTTTTTTAGTACCTTGTATCTATGCCATGATTTTCCCAGCAAGACCGGGAAGATGGGTTGCTTATACGCATTGTATTTCAATACTACTCTATGATCCAACCCTTCTCTCCATGACTTAAGTGAACTAATTAGTGAATAACCACCCTAATCATACTTCTTAATATAATGCATCAGTCATATGTTTATCCAATTGAAATACATTAATCAATTAATCATTGAACACAACATTTATGCATTTAACTAAGCTACTCAACATTCACGCATATAGACAACATGTAATGTGGAAACCCATCCAGGAAAAAAACACAAGGTGCTCTTCATCTGACATTGTCATGAGGAAATAGATGCAGCTTTTGTCTATGCACGAAGCTATAGACTTTGTTCAAGATATTATGTTATATCTTTACATACTTTTCCTCCCTCCCATACTCTTTGATCTTCTCTCTTTCTCTCTTCTACTCTACTCCTACTAGAAATCCACACACAAATTGGATCATCTCGACCTTCTCTCCTTGTTTGTGCACTCAGTTGTAGAAATACTACTTTGATGCACTCAATGATCCACTGTCATTAGCCAAAAACTATCTATCTCAAGTCTAGCTCAATTGTCCTTTCCAAGAGTCTAGAGACTTACTCAAAAGTGTTGTATCATCTAATCTACTAAAACTATCTAACCCATTTATAGCTTGGGTTCCTTCTTTTATATCCCTATTACAGACTTGCTATAGATCCCATACATGCTTGTTACAAACTCAATACTGAATCGATGCATACTCAGTTTCAGTCGCTATCCCAGTCGACATATTATCTTCATCCAATGTGTTGTCTTTCCTATTGTAGCAATACATAACAAAAAGGTGCCATCAACCTGACTTACAAAGATTCCTTTACACGTGTGGTTTTTTATGGCTCCAGCTGAGATCGTACCCACGATCACTAAGGACTGTCACTTTATCAGCGTTATGCCTTACTTTCATTTTCCTTCCATTACACTTCTTCACATTCCTGCTTCTACAAATATTATGCCATGTCATATCGTATCTTGCTCTGTCCTTCAGTCGTGACTTACTTATCTAGCACATATTCCACATCCCATTCCTTCTCTTTGTCTTCTTCTACACTTTCCTTCTTATGTCGTAATATTCTTCCCATTCCTTTGATGGTGATTCCTCTGTCGTAGCTCCTTCCTCTTCTCCTTTAAACTCTTCTTCCATACTTAGGAATAATTCTACATGACTTCTTCCCTTCTGTCCTGAGGCCCAACATCATGCATGGGGTCACTATCCCTTCTACCACTATTTTGGCTATTCACACCATTCCAGTGACTACTTCTACTATCATGAGTAATCCCTATCATCCCCCATTTTCCCATAGTAACTACATCCTCGTTGACCCCATCACCATTGTTTCCTTCCTATATCTAGTCTAGGTCATAGTCTACCATTCATGACTAGTCTCAACCTTCCCAATTTGGTGAGGTGAATGAATTACCCCATCCATCATGACCCGTTGTGGCCTACCATGCCTACCAAAATTCCCTTAGAAATCCCTAATTTTGAGGGAAAGGTGGGAGAATACCCTTAGAAGCATATAATGTTATTCCACTTATGGTGTTCCTCCAACAACGTCGTGGACAATTCCATCAGATTTCAACTATTCCAGTGCACACTCACTGGTGTTCCAACCAAATGGTACATTGAGCTGCCCATGCCACTTATCCTGATTTTTCCTCTTCAGCCTTGATGTTCCTCCAATATTTTGAGTTACCCATCCATTAGGATGAGGGTTTGGAAATATTTTTATCCTGTAGACAAAACACTACTACCCATATCACATATCATATCCATGAGTGGCATCGTCGTTGTAGTTTGTGCAAAATCTAGTTAGATGACAATATCTTCCTTGATTGGTTTCTTAAAACCTAACTCCCCCTATCACCAAGGATGTTACATCTGAGCACCCACAAATTGAGGAAGAATCAATACTAAAAGAAAAATAGTAACTCGACCTTATCTATTCCCAATCAGGTTACCTTTACAGCATTATACATGATGCTCCTTGTGTTGGCTCCTCATTGTGAGATACGTCAGTGGAATCCCATGTTGCTGGTGGATTCATTGGCTCTGTTACCCAACACCCCCACCTATACACAACCTCTCCTTTTATGGAACCTCACTTAGGTAACACCCCTAGTGTTTCCCAACCCAACTATGTCCCTGTTTTTTCATGCGTAGAAGCTCAGTCTAGAGCGACACCTTCATATGTGTCTCCTGCACCTATTCCTCATGTTCATGGACCAAATTTCCTTGTACCTAATTATAATGGCCAAATGATAGGATTTACATCCCCTCCATCTTCTCCCACATATGACCCACCACCTATGCAACCTACACCTACTATAACCCCACCTCCTCTTGTTCTTCAAGGATAGGTCCATACTCAGCAGAACCTCCCCAATCAACCCACCCCCAATAACCAAAAAGGGTAGGGAAGAAGAAAGAGAGGTAGGAACTAAGGAAACAACCAACCTCAAGGAGGCATTCAATAACCCAACCCTCTTAACAACAATGGAGCTAATTCCCCTACACAAAACCCCCAACATCTACCTAGACCTAGGAAGAACCCTCAATTGTGAACTAACCACTCGAGTACCATTTGTGACATTTGTGACTGTGATTCTGCTAACCAATAATCGGATTACCAACACTTGGTCCAAAATATTCAATTTTCTTAATATCCCACCGAGGCAAGCAAGTCTTCAATGACTAAGTTTGGTGATCACTAGTTAACGAAGTCAAAATTCCAACTTCAACAGTCATAGTAGACTGACCACTAATCGATTTAGTAGAATTCATCGATCTAAATGATACTCCAGAAATGGATACAGTCGATCCTGACTCTTTAAGAATATCAAAAGGATCATTGTTCAAAGGATCGAGAGAGGAATTTGATATCTTATTACTTGAAGTGGTCTCATAAAAAAATACACTTTGACTTAATAGTATCTTCATTTTGATAGGGTCAAACAGTCTATAAGATTTTGACTCATCAGAGTATCCCATCATGATGCAAGAATGACTCTTTGCGTCCATTTTCTTCCTGCAATAATCATTGATATGTGCGCAAGAAACACACGAAGGTTATGAGATGACCGACAAATGGTTTTCGACCATTCCATTTCTCAATGAGAGTAATGGAAATGGATTCTCTATTCGGCACACAATTCAGAAGATAGTTTGAGAAATAGACATATTTTTCCCAAAATTTCATCATAATGTCCTTGTCCTAGAGTAAGCATCTGTCCATTTCTACCAAGTTCCAATTTTTCTTCTCTATGATTCCATTTTATTGAGGGTGTGAGGGACAAATATCTACCAAGAAATGTCATTTTGTAAGAGATATCCTTCAAACTATCGGCTCATATATTCACCACCATTATCTGATATCAAACATTTAATGGGTCAACCACACTTCTTTTTAGCTAGTTCCCTAATTTACTTTAAATTTTCAAAGGCTTGACTCTTATTATTAAAAAAAAAACCCTCGTAAATCGAGAGAAATCATCAATAAATGTTAGAATACACTTTGCACCTGCAAGTGATGGTATGTTCATGCAACAAATATCACTATGAACAAGCTCCAATTATTCCTATGCATGCTATGTTGTTCCTGAATCAAATGTTTCTTGATGATGGCACAATCTTTGTGATACTAGTAACCATATTTTTAGTTACCATCATCTTCATACATTTAAGTTTTAGATGTCGAAGTCGTCCATGCCGAATTCGTCTTCTGTCACTGGCCTAGGTGATGAGTCTAGTTGGTCTAGTATTCCAGGAATCATAGAACTTATAAATTCCATCCTTATGGTCCAAAATCCCAAAATAAATCACTTTCTTGTTAATCTTTATATCATTTACTATAAAGAGATCTGACTAGAACTCAACAATCTTCTTAGTTTTCACTCGGTACATGATAAACATCAAATATATGTTTGTGTTGACATTCAACATATCCATTTCCAGTGACAGTGAGAGTGTAGTAATCAGTGACATAAATATTTTCTTTAGGAGCACCACTTAAGGAATATATTAGATAAGCATCATTATCCATGTGATCAGTACAGCCAAAATCCATTATCCATTCAATCTGATTGGTATGAGCATGCAATTCCTTGGAAGTGCTGATAGAGAAGGTATAATTTTCAAGAGGTGAGTTGGTTGAACAGCCATTACAGGCACAATCCTTCAGGTGCTTGACCTTTCCTTCTAATTCCTTCATTTTCTTCCAATAGTTCTTCTCGACATGTCTTGGCTTTAAATAATACTGGTAGGTCTTCTTCTTCTTACCCTTATTCATCAACAATGATGACTTTTCGGTCTTCCCTTTTCTAGGTTGATTGATACATTATGGTGATTGATCCTTTTCATGACATTCATTAGGATTTGGATTGAACTTGATTTTTAGCAAGTGATCCTATTTTTTTCCACCAAGCTTCACTTCTTCAAGCAAATTATGTTGGTCCTTCATCAATAAATCACATTAAGTATCAAAGGTAAAATCCTTACCATATTGCTTCCATGAAAGCCAATTATCCCAAAAAGAAGAGTAGAAGACATCATATGGTGTCTTCAAATTCATCAGAACTAGCTTGATAAGTTGTCCATACTTGTTAAAAAAATCCTTGCCACATTCACCATATTTTAGTTGTAGCTCCTTGATATGAGCTAGATAGCCCTCGATCTAATGAAAGGAAAGAGGTTCCATAGATATCCACTCTTCTATATCTACATTACTTGTCCTTCATTTATATTGTTGAACAATTTTTCTAGTTTGGTATAGATGACATGAAGATAGTTGATCCCACTTGAATGGAAATAAATCTCCCTCAAAATCTAGGTCATGATAACACCCACAACCGTTCATCCTTCTTAACTTTCATAGCAAACTTGTCATCAGTATCTGTCAGATCAGCAATGGAAGTCTACATAAAATACCACAGTCCTTTTCTGTTCAACAAGGTTTCCATATTTGTCGCCTAAATAGCATAATTATGTCCATTAAGAACTATAGGATATATCTTGGAGGCGATCCTTCTAGTCTAATAGATATGCTCAAAGTCCAAGTAGAGGTATAATTCGACAAATATTCTTCCCATAGTCGATCAACCCTAGATCCAACTCAGCATGATTAGCAGACAATAGGGATAGGTAAAAAATGATCACTTTGATACCATTCTAGGAAATCTCTCAGTCTGAACTATAAAACATATTGTAAATAAAAGAAGGGGGACAAGATTGCAATAATAAGTGTGGTGTCTAGAGACACCGTTTAAGTACCTAAGCATATAAAATTGTGATCATAGAATCACAATGCATAATTAGCATGATAAAAAATATGAAATCGATATGTTAGACAATCCATAGGGTATCCTATTTATAGTTTCCATATCTAACCAACTTCCTAAAAGTAGGGAAGATTTGCTTCGCAAGTAGGGGTCTATGGTCCAAATAGTTTCTATAGAATATGCAACATCCCAATGTTTAGATAGTTTTTGTAGTCATTCCCACCATAGTGATACCGACCATTCAGTCATTTTCCCAACCCACTTTTCAGTCGTTCTGCTGACTCTAGTCGACTTCTCCACTAGTCGCTTGTCATCCATCAACCGACTTCCTCTAGAAGATCCAAAGGTGTGATGAACCATCAAAACTGTAGGTTCCAACAATTAAAAAGGCCTTTTTGGTGTCATTGTAATTTATTTCTTGTGTATGAGAGTAGCCAACAAATCTCTTTATAGGGATAAGCTACCACCATCTAGAGCTAGTTTGTATTGCTTTATAATTAACAATGTTTTACCAGTCCATTCATTAACAGTATTTGTATTTTAATGTCCTACTATGTTTTCTGTAAAATATTCAATTGTATTTCTATTTTATATCGCTTCCTTCATTTTGTTCTCCAAATAATCCATATCAATGGTATCACAACAATCTACTCGTATTGTTTCTCAATGCATGTCCCCAGTGATATCTGAATATTGAGAGTTGGGTCTTAGATTAATTAATCTTAGGGAAAACCACCATCATCGTCCCAAGAAGGATCACATGGAGGAAGAAGAAAAGATAGATTATGGAGTAGGATATCCTATTAATTTGTTTCTTGAGGAATACCTTGCATGACAAAGGAATGAGATGATGGATAATTTCACCCATATCCTTCAACGAATGTCAACGCAACTAATGCACCTTCAACAAGAAGTCATTTTGGAGGTGTGAATCCCTTCAAGGTGCAAGTTAACTTTGACATTCCCTTATTTCAAGGATTGATAGATATAGATGTTTTGGATAAGGTTAAATCTAATATAGAATTACTTCTCTATTAAAAAAAACAATACGGTGAAAAGATCACCTTCAACTCCTTAAGTCCCCCCCCCCCCATATCAAATATTGGAGGGATGATTATTTCAAGAGGCATGTGAGAGATAATTCTTAAATATACAGGACATAACCCACTTGGGTATCTCTTTTCTATACTGTCAAGGAGGAATTATACCATATATGAAACTATGATGACTAGTACACTAGGTGGATGAATTTGTGCTAGGAGACAGACCATTCATTGTTGGAGTTCACCAATATATTCCATACCTCATGCTCAAATATTTTTATTAGATACTCTAAACGACACTTGTTCTCGTATTTCATTTCTACTTTGGAGGGTCAAGTCTAAAGGATACCCGTGGAACTCCTGACTATTGTAGTTTCTTTGAACTCTACAAATAAATGTCAAAAGGTCATCTCTTAGATTGGGAAAATTTACCTCTTCATGGTTTGGTCAATGTTGGCAAGGGTTTTGGCATAAGTGAGTTGAGCAACATCGCGGAGGCTGCGCAAGCTCACATGACACTGCGCAAGGAAAAGATAGCGAGATGGGTGGAAAACAAACCGTTTTTAATATTTTATGCATATTTTTGTATCAGTTGACCACATTTTATGGATATAGGTCATTAGTGGTTAAATCAGTTAGGAGTTAGTTAGAAGTGGACCTTGAATGTAAAGGAGAAAGCCTATATATAGATTATAATTGCAAATGAATATAGAAGTTGATATATAGTAGAGAGCAAATGAGAGATTGAATCTTTTGTTATATGTATGTGACTCTGTGGGTTGATCTTTCTCTCATTGTGGAGAAAGAAAGTTGTTGTTTTGGATCTGTTGTGCAGAAAGTAATATGATATGACTAATGTTGCGCTGAACCATTTTTGTCTTTTGTCTTTTGCTCCTTATATACTGCGATGTCAATGTCTGATTCTGTTTTTGAAGAATGTGATACTGCTATGATGAATCGATGAATGATGCAATCTATTAGATCTGTAGTTATAATGGTAGATCTATGATGAATGCTACGATATCTGATAAATGGATATGCTAGATTTGATATTTATGTTGATAAATTATTGATTCCCCGATCCTCCTCCTTACTACTGGAAACTTGGTTCCTACAGCTCTCCCTCGAACATCTCAGGTGAGACTTCATCCGCTCTACAGGTGTTTCCAGGAAGAGTAAAAATTGTTTGGGACGGTGCTCATGGAGATTGCTCTAGTTGGGCATCAACAGAGCGAGAACCCTTGTCGACAAGGATTTGTTGGTGGGTTTTGGCCAACAAATGGTTTTATTGTCGAGACCTCGTTGTGACTGAAGAGGAGGATATGTTATGGCAGTCGACAAAACAGGAGATCCAATATTGGTTCGAACTAATACTACGAGAGTTCGTTGAAGCTGAGAACAAGAACCCGAAGTTGACAACAAATGCATGGTTGTTAAGGTACAGTCACGATGGTCCTCATGGATGGTTTTTCTGTGAGTTTCCTGTCACACTCTATGAGTGGCTGGCGCGATTCACCTACATGAAGCGCAACTTCCAGGGAGGAGATCCGATGTCCTGGACCCCTGAGGTAATTCAGGTACTCCAAGAAATTGACAATAAGGCGTCGCAGGCTTTCGAAGTTTGGTTGGACAGTATTCTGGAAGGATACATCACTGAGTTCACGGTTGATACCAACAAGTCTTACATCAAAGAAAAATGGGAATTCTTCAATGGACCACGAGGTAGGTTCTTAATGTCTTTGCAATTATCAATCAAGATGCTTGTTTGTGAAAAGTGCATACTAAAGATGCACCTTGAGTAGTAAAACTCTGGTGTGTGGAGGCTATGAACACCATGATAGAAGGGGGGTGACGAATGGAAAGATAAGGGGTAGATGGGTGTGAGTTTCGATAAGACTGTGAGGGAATCCAAGGAAGAGAGTGGTTGTACAAGGGGAGGAGAAAGGTTCTGAGTAGAGAAGAGGGAGAGGATAGGGGAAGGTCTTGTAGCGATCAAAATGCAATACCGTGAAGGACAACCGCATGGGACGAAGCAGAATTATAGTGACAAAGAGGACAAGCAGACCCAGGTTATGCCTAGGGTAGCATCAAGGTCAAACACTGGTAGAAACGTGTCCACACCTCCGCACACTACTCCAACATTAGGAAAATATACACAATCTACATCAACATCTCCAACATGCCAAGTTGCATCCATTAGTAAAGCAACATCTGCACAAAGAAGGTCTAGGATGGTAGGAGATGATATGAAGCTACCTATGTTCTATGGAAATGGAAATGATGACCCAAAATAGTATTGGTTCTTATGTCAGGCAGTATGGACTTCCATACAGACTACCGATGAGGATGTAAAGAAAGGCCAGTTAGTTACCACCCTTCGGGGCCATGCACTTGATTGGTACTTGAGATTCATATAGGTCATGTAGGGGACTACGGGGAAGACTTTGGATGATGTTCAGAAAGTACTTCTTGAAGAATTCAAGAAAAAAAAATATGAAGTGCAGTACATTACAGAGCTAAAGTAAATCAAACAATTCCCTAATGAAATGGTTTGGGACTTTGATCATAGGTTTAAGACACTGATGGCATGGGTCAGTTTTGATATGAGTGATGTCCAACACAAAGAATGGTTCATTGCAGCACTATTTCCTCATATCCGACACCCATTAATGCATAAAAGATCATGACATAGAGCGAGGCTTTGGAAATTTCAATGAAGCTAGAGGCTTCACCTATCGGAGAAACTACTATCAGAATGAAAATAATCCAGGCGTAGCTAGAGAACCTAACACTTCAATTGCAGGATATCAACAAGGAGAAATATGAACATGACGAATTGTGGTGCACTCGGTGTCATGTGGATGGGAACATGAAAGATACATGTCCTTATTTTTGGAATTATCTTCTCTTAGGAGAGCTAAAACCATTGAGTTGCGGTGTCATTCCATGGTATCACATATGTCAAGTATATGGGCATCGACATGAATACTGTACCTACATGCAGAAAATGGTTGCAAAGCTGGAAATTTTATATTACACCTTCTGTCACTCAGTTGGGCACGAGCATAAGGACTGTCAAGCTTATGATCTACTTCAAGAGAAGACATATTATGCATACTTCATGAAAGGTGAATATCCTCTCATGTTTCTATAGCCATAGGTGATACAGCCACCACCTCAAGTCCAGTATACACTGCCACCAAAAATGCAGTTTATTCCATCACAACCATAGACACAGGTTGCACCACAGCCGCAGTTTGCACTGCAATCATAGTACACCCAGACCCCAATGGCTCCACCACAGCCGCAGTATGTCCAAACAGTGCACTATGTTTAGCAGTAGCTGAATCCATCATAGAAGCAAATGGCATAACCCCAGTATCAACAACAAGTAACTAAACCACAATATCAGCAGCAAGGAGGATTTCTCAGAGGATTCAGGTGCAGAGGAGGTTTCGGCCATGGAAGAGGATGAGGTCATGCATCAATCCAGTGTTACAACTGTGGGGCATTTGGCCACTATCAGAGGGATTGTCCCCATTTTCAATGTGTATAATGCACGGTGAATGATCATACTGTTGAAAATTTCCCTCAGTTAATTACAAGATGAAAGGTTGGCAATGTTCCTTTATTATAGAATCAAAACTAGTTCCAAGCCAAAAATCAAATACAGAACCAGTAGCAAGTGAAGAATCATGGTCAGCCCCAAATTCTAGTACCAAATTAGAATTTAAATCAGCCTATGAATCCACAACTAAATCATCCTCCACCGTAGAACCAGAATCAAGGGTCGATGGTCACGACCATTCTAGGAGAATCGCGAACAGAGGATGTTGATGTCGAGATTATTACTCATAGAGGCATGGCATCTAGAGAAGATGGACCACGAACACAAGTGCAACTAGCTGGAAATAAGAAAGCATAGTTTGATATCACGACCGAGAGAGATACCTTTTTTCGAGGCTCATGAGGTGCTTGAAATAAATCCTGGTAAGACACCTATTTTTGGCATTCCTTATGCTTTTGATTCTTCATTAGAAGATGGACCATCATGGTAGTATGGTACCTTACAACCGTTCTTCGAGAGTTTTTTATCCATGGAAAAATATCCCGATGTTTTGGTTGAGATCGATAAGTTGTTGCACCGGTCGGATAGAGAGTTGCAGGACTTTGCAGTGAAATCTTTACAGAAGAAAAAGACGGGCAAGGAAATGTGGATGAACATCCAGATTGGGGACTATGAAGTCAATTATATTATTCTAGATCTTGGATCCAATGTGAATATCCTAACGAAACAAACATGGTAGAAGATGGGGGAGCTGAAACTTAGCTAGTCCCTAGTGTAGCCAAGATTGGTTAATCAGGCCAAAGTTCAACCAATCGGTCATGTGTCAAATCTAGTTGTAGATGTCGAAGGTATGAGGACTCGTGCTGATTTCAATGTAATCAAATTCGTTGATGGAGGTGGCTCCTATCCCATGCTGCTAGAGATTGGATGGGCCAATGATAGCATGGCCATGATAAATTTTAAGAAGCGATTGATGACATTCGAGAACCAGGATATCTAAGTCATGGCCCCTATGCATCCTAATGAAGGAAGGTGATATATTGAACCTATCAAAGATTAGGTTGTAAGAGGATGGGATCACATTTACAATATATCTAAGGATTACATCCATCCTACTACCAATGGATAACTGGGTTGGCGCAACAATAGCTCTACGTCCTCTGATTCTGATGATGCGCTAGAAAATTGGCAAAATCGAATACATGAAGTATCACTCAGAAAATGTGGGTTGATCACGCAATCGATACACCATGTCACAACTGAGGTCATTGAGTTCCCAATCTATGAAATACTATTGTAACTATCTTTGTTCCTCGAGCATTTTGAAGCGAAGGTATTTGAGGCTCAACGTTTGTTGGCATTAGGAGAAGCGTTGAAGGCCACTCCAGCACGCTGGTGGGAAGTTCATAAGGATACCATTCATGAATGGGCATAGTGTCAACAGTTCATGACTGAGTGCTTCAAAGATATGGAGGTATATCACACTAGGAGATATGATGGATAGAAATCCCTTGTAGTCATTTGAGGGAATTCCAGATGCTATGGGAATTACGACCCAAGGATGAGTGGGTCCATGCTTTTATTCACACATTGGATGAAATGCCAAGGTCTTGGTATGTATCAGCAAATCTGTGCAGAGAGATCACCACTTGGGAGCAACTAAATATTCCCTTTGCACATACGTTTGGCTTTGTAGAAGCTAATGCAGAGGTTAACAATGCACTATAGATCATTCAGGATGTAGTCTTGAAAGTTGTCCCAGTTGCATGTCCTATGGACCCACATATGCATTGCCACATGCAATCAATGATGGACTGCTACAACCTCTTTGACAAGCCAAAGGATGATGATCAATTGCAAAATATTAATATTCCAAATATTGAAGGAAGTTGGGATGTCACAGCACCGGATGTGCTGATGGATCACATGACTCAACCTCTGAAGATTAAGAAAGTTAACATTGGGATGGAGGAGAATACAAAATTTTCCAATATTGGGGACTACTGGGATGAGGAGACTATGGAAAAGATGACATATCTATTGCATGAGTTTCAAGATTTGTTCCCAACAAAATTCTCATAAATGAAGGGGATATTCAGTGACCTAGGGGAAATGAAAATCCTGTTAAAACAGAGGCAGTGTCGCTTTTTTCCATGATCTAAAGAACCAGTCAAGGATGAACTTGATCGGATGCTAGATGCAAGGATTATTGAGCCTGTTGAAGAATCAAAATGGATAATCCCTGTGGTGGTCCAATACAGGAAGAATGGGGAAGTCCGAAGCTGTGTCAATCTAAGAAAATTGAATGATGCTTGCTTGCATGACCCCCTTGCAACACCGTTCACTGATGAGGTTCTTGCAAGAGTAGGCAGTTAAGAAATGTACTCTTTTACAGATGGATTTTTTGGTTATCAGTAGATAAGGATTGCAAAGGAAGACAGCCACAAAACCACATTTGTCACCGAATGGGGTCGCTTTCAATACATAGTAATGCCCTTTGGATTCAAGAATGCACCTATGGTATTCTCTCGGGTTGTCTTCTCTTCATTTAAATATTTTATTCAGAAATTTATGCAAGTATATATGGATGACTAGACATTCTATAGATTGATCAAGGATCACTCGAAAAACATGTGCTTGATGCAAGAAAGGTGTCGACAACATCATAATGCATTGAATTCAAAGAAGTGCATCTTCTATGCACCATTTGGGATATTGTTGGGTCATATCATTTGTAAGTAGGAGATTTTGGTTAATCCAGTGAAAATTGCACTCATTCTGATCCTTCCACCACCTACAAATATGAAGATGCTTAGAGTAACACTGGGACACACTGGGTACTATTGCAAGTTTATCTGTGGTTATGCTACGATTACCACCCCCATGGAGAAATTGTTAAAGAAGGATGCCACATTCATATGGAGCTAGGAGTTTCAAAGTAGCTTCAACACATTAAAGGAAAATATGGATTTAGCACCCATACTTGTGTTCCTCGATTGGACCAAGGAGTTTCATGTCCATGTCAATGCCTTGTCCGTTACACTGGGAGTGGTACTCACGCAACTAGGAGAAGGAGATATGGATCACCTGATTGCTTTTGCTAGTAGGAAGTTATCCTTTCTTGATAAGAATTATATGACCATAGAAAGAGAAGGGTTGGTGATGGTCTATGCACTGCAAAATTTCAGGCATTATCTCTTGGGCGATCACTTCAAAATTTTCACTGACCATTCGGCTTTGAAATATCTGGTTAATAATCCTGTGTTGGGGGGGAATATATGTCACTGGCTACTTCTCTTTCAGGAATTTGATTTCGAAATAATCATGAAGCCATGACACTTGAATGATGCTCCTAATCATATGTCCTGCATTGAAACAGGTGAAGATCCCACCAATATTGATGATGGATTGCTAGATGCACAACTATTTCCAGTTGATATCATAGATGACCATTATGCACCGATAATTCAGTTCTTGGCAACCAGAGTTGTGCCATAGGAAATTTCAACCAGGGAGAAGAAGCAGTTGGTCATGAAGGTTTCATATTTCCAGCTGATCGTGAGACACTTATACAAGCTTGGACCTGATGAGATCCTGCAAAGGTGTGTTCTACCTCATGAACAAAGGAAAATTATGGAAGAGGCACATGCAGGAGTGGCGGATGGAGATTATGGAGGACAAGATACTGTGTGTAAGGTGTTGCACACCAGAATATGGAGTCCTACTTTGCATAATGATGCCATAGACTATGTGTGGAGCTGCGATGTCTGTCAACGCGTCGGGAAACCATTGCGACGAGATGGGATGTCGCTTGTACTGCAGGTAACTTTACAACCTTTTGATAAATGGGATGTGGGATTTGTGGGTCCAATCAACCCACCAGGAAAGTGAAATGGTGTGCAATACATCATCACAAAAACTGATTATCTGACAAGGTGCACAGAGGCCACACCAGTTGTGGATTGCACCGTTGCGACAACAGTAAAGTTCATATTTGAAAACATTGTGACATGGTTCGAATGCCCTAGGATATTGACAAGCAACCAGGGTAGTCACTTTATCAACTACACAGTAAAAGCACTGACTAAGGAATTGCAGGTGCAGCATAAGAAAAGTACCCCATATCATCCATAGGAAAATGGAAATGTAGAATCCTTCAACAAAATCTTGGAAACCGTGCTAACAAAGGTATGTAATGCTAATCGGGATGGCTGGGATTTAAATATCCCTTCGATGCTGTGGGAATATCACACCACTTGCAAGAGGTTGACGTGGTAGATGCCATTCAAACTGGTATATGGTAAAGTGGCAATAATGCCTATGGAGTACATTGTTCCTAGACTGCACATGATCGCAGCAATTGGCATGGCCGATGAAGAAGCACTTGAGGAGCGAGCAATGTAGCTAGTCCAATTGGAAGAGGACCGCTTCATCGCGAGATTCTAGTAGCGTGTTGAGAAGGATCGACAGAAGGAGTGGCATGACCACCACTTAAAAAACAAACAATTTTCATAAGGAGATTTGGTGTTGTTATACAACAACAACATATTTGAAAACATTGTGACATGGTTCGGATACCCTAGGATATTGACAAGCAACCAGGGCAGTCAGTTTATCAACTGCACAGTAAAAGCACTGACTGAGGAATTGCAGGTGCAGCATAAGAAAAGTACCCCATATCATCCACAGGAAAATGGAAATGTAGAAGCCTTCAACAAAATCTTGGAAACCGCGCTAACAAAGGTATGTAATGCTAATCAGGATGGATGGGATTTAAATATCCCTGCGATGCTATGGGCATATTACACCACTTGCAAGAGGTTGATGGGGTAGACACCATTCAAAATGGTATATGGGAAAGAGGAAATAATTCCTATGGAGTACATTGTTCCTAGACTGCACATGATCGCAGAAATTGGCATGGCCGATGAAGAAGCACTTGAGGAGCAAGAAATGTAGCTAGTCCAATTGGAAGAGGACCGCTTCATCGTAGGCTTCTAGTAGCGTGTTGAGAAAAATCGACAGAAGGAGTGGCATGACCGCCACTTAAAAAACTAACAATTTTCATAAGGAGATTTGGTGTTGTTATACAACAGCAAGTTCATGAAGCATCCAGGTAAGTTACAAATGCACTGGTTAGGCCTGTATCTTGTTCATTCAATTACTTCTGGGGGTGCAGTTCAAATGCAGTAGTTAGATGGAGCGGTGCAGCCAAAAATCATGAATGGCAGCTACTTCAATCCCTATAGGACAAGTGCGTAGATGCACACTTCTTGAAGCATTGCGCAATGAAAAAAAATGACAGGATAGATACAGAATAGAAGGGAGCACCAGGAGGAAGTGGCTGCGCACGTGTAGGAGTCAATAGCGTAGTTAGATAGAGAGACTGCGACAGCCACAAGGATGCAATTGGGTCAAATCATCAATAAATGTAGATAGTTAAGAGTAGTTAGTCAGTGGCTCTCATTGAAGCAATGTGCATTTATGGCCGATCAGACCGTTGGCATGATTGGATTGGCAGTGGATTCGGGTCATTAATGGTGGATTTGGTCATGATGACTATCGTGGATTTGGTAATGATGAAGCTGGATTCATAATTTTTTATAAAAATATGAGGGGCGCAGGATGAAAGAATCATTGTGTTCAGTCGAGTGAGTGAAGTAGAGCTGAGCCGAGTAAGTGGAAGACTGTTGAGTGGCAGCTAGGGTGTGAGAGAGGGGTGCATTCCATTTCTTGGTAAGCTTTGTTGGTGTGGCATGCTAAGCAACCCCGACACTATGGATATTTCCAGTGAGCAGGAATTACCCATTTATCCAACTTCTATCCTAGAAGAATTCATGAGTATGCTGATCGGATCATATTCGATCCCCCGGGCCAAGAAAATGGCACAGAAGCCCAGATCAACGCCTCTGCAAAATAGGAAAACCCGCACTTCCATTAGGGTGCAAGGGGAGGGAACTACGTAGACAGGGCCATCTAGTTCAGGAGCTATGGATTTTGTGGCACCCAGGGGTGTGTCCATCAATGATATCCCCGTATATGTCTCTCCCATGAAACCTGGTGCAAAGCCCTAGAAGTTAACCAAAAATTAGAAGTATCAACCGAAAGTGCCACCTATTTCTGAAGGAATGCAGTCCACTGTGGACATTATTCCTGCCCTGGTCAAGATGAAGTATGAGAACCATGAATTGTTGTTGTTGAAGGATGTAGTGGATGAGCCCTACGAGTCCTTTCCTTCAGTTCCAGGTGCACCCATCGAGCATATTCCACACTCATGGGTGCAAGGATTGAACAAATATTGGTTGTTGGGGCTTATCAACATGCCCCATTTCGGGAGGCTAAATGAAGTGAATGCATGCGTGAAACAACTGTTGACATTTTTTCATGGTGGGACATTATGGTTGGATACCCCAATCGTGGTTACGGTGGACATGACTTTAGAGATCACAAAGCTGCCAAGGGACAGGGAAGACCCTGGTCAATATCTCATAGGAAGAGACAATGACAAGAAGCTTGCTCAAAAAATGAAGGAGCGATACAGATTGTAGTGGGATGGCCATGCATACTGCATCGAAAACATCAACGAGCGGGCGGTACATATTGGAGCACGCATTCTAGCAAGTAAAATCATCAAGGGGAATTGCCCGGTTCAGTGCAATTCAGGAGTGGTTGCTTATGCATAGCAGTGCACTGAGGGAGTCCAAATGAATTGGTCCCTCTTCTTGTTGAACCAACTGATGGAGGATGTAGCCGTATCCCAGGCCGGGGAGAGGTCTTTCTGTTATAGTTGGATACTGATCCTAATTGCTTTGGTGGCTTGGATGGAGTTAGAAGACTACCATCCTATGTCTGTTGAAGTGGTCAAGGTGTGCAAAGGTGCACAATACCAAAACTTATGGTGGGTAGAGGAGCCCATTCGATAGACTGATTGCGTGATCCACTTTTGGATCTACTAGGAAGCACTACAAGCCACAACAGTTGAAATTATGTGCCTATCATATGCAATAGTGGTAAAATATCAAAGGATCATGCATTTCACCATCTAGCCCCATTCAATTCATATACATGCGCGACGAGACCCTGATAGGCAATGTCTTCCCATGCCTTATAAATTAATCGATGATGAAGTGGAAGCATTTGTTCAGGACTGGCCTGCTAAGTGGCGCAAACTAGTTAGTGCTGAAGAGATATCGATGGAACCACCAGTATATTCCCATGAAGAGCCTGTGCGAGAAGGCCATAGTACTCATGACTTAGATGGAGAATCATTGACCGATAGTGACCCAGAAGCCTAGCGCATCCTGGAAGAGGGTTGAACCAAAATATGCATGGAGTTTGATGCGGGAAGTAGCACCAGAGTAGCATTGGAGGTCCAATTGTAGTGAATCATTAATGTTGTCACAGATTCATCTGACACAGCTGCACAATCAATGTGCTCATCCAAACAAGAAGGTTTTTTTGTGTTAAGAGATAAATTAGATTCTATTTATGATGCAATTATGAAGGAAACATCAAAGAGTTCCACTATGCAGGGACTCTTGTCGATTAGCACTAAGTCATGGTCTAGGAACGTTCAGGTTCCCCCGACTGCAATCGATGCAGGAAGTGAGGATGTGAACTCCTCCTTGCAGCAGCTGCATGGTGTTGTAGTGGATATCAACAAGCTACCAACCTAGACCATAGTGAAAATACAACGGGTCTCCAACCAGGAGTTGGACGATAGGTATAAAGAGATCGATGAAGGATACTTGCAGTCACATGAGGAAGCTGCAAATTTGAAGACAGAGGTTGAGGAGATGTTCCAGGTAAAGGAACATTTAGCGGCAACAAAAGTGTAGGAGGTCACAGCATTGAAAATGACACGGGATGAGCTGAAGAAGAAAACTGCTGAAGAGATCATTGATCTGAAAAAGTAGACCGACCACCTGATTGTTGAGAATGCGCAACTAGTTGTGAGTAGAGGTGAGTTAGAAGTGGTTGTTGATGAGGCATGTCAGCATGTTTATGAAAGCACAACAGAACTTGATTCAGTCACCAAAGATAAGCAACTGGGTGAGGTCATTGTCCAGCTCCAACTAACCAACAATATTCTAAATTCTATGATCTACCTAGAAATGCCACCAAAGTAGATTGCAGAGCGTAAGGATTCCATCAAAGTGGTCGCAGCTGAGTTTGAGGCAATGGAGCAGGAATAAAATAAGATCATGGAGGCAACGACACAATTTTGGGGAAGTGTCATCCAGGATGAGAAGTTAGAACAACTGACTGCACAAGCACAGGAAGTCGATAGTCAGTTGACGACATTGAAGATGGCGTTAAGGACAATTCCACTCATGATTTAGCTTACGCGGTCCACTGAGCTGAGATAACTGCAGCAAAGAACCACAAAGGCATAAGAATGACAGCACAAGTGCAGTTCCCAGTTGGAGGAATTCCAATAGATTGGAGCGTAGTTGGCTATTAAAGTAGTCGATGCACTGTAGGATGTGCAAGACTGTAGGAATATGGTGGAGCACCATGTGAAGCAGGACTTTCTCAGTTGTCAAGATGAAGCTAAAAAAGTTCAAGCACAGGTCAAGGAGACATCGCAGCAACACGAGGATTTCAAGGTAAAGACGACGGAGTGCACCCTATCTAACGTGGCTTGAGGACGAGCCAGAAGACTGTGTTGGGGGCATGTTGGCAAGGGTTTTGGGGTAAGTGAGTTGCACAGTACCACGGAGGCTTCGCAATCTCACATGACACCGTGCAAGGAAAATATAGCGCGATGGGTGAAAAACAAATTGTTTTGAATATTTTATGCATATTTTTGTATCGGTTGACCACATTTTGTGGATATAGGCCATTAGTGGTTAAATCAGTTAGGATTTAGTTATAAGTGGACCTTGAATGCAAAGGTGCAAGCCTATATATATATATTAGAATTGCAAATGAATAGAGAAGTTGATATACCGAAGTGAGAGGTGATAGCAAAGAGAAAGTGAGATATTGAATCTTTTGTTATCCGTGTGCAATTTTGTGGGTTGATCTTTCTCTCGTTGTTGAGAAAGATAGTGTTTTTTTGGATCTGTTGAGTAGAAATTAATATGATATGACTAATGTTGAGCTGAACCACTGTTGTATTTTTTCTTTTGTCATCTTTATATACTGCGATGTCAATGTCTGATTCTATTTTTGAAGAATGTGATACTGCTATGATGAATAGATGAATGATGCAATATGTTAGATCTGTGATGAATGCTATGATATCTGATAAATGGCTCTACTAGATCTGATAGTTATGCTGATAAATCGTTGATGCCCCAATCCTCCTCCTTACTGCTGGAAACTTGGTTCTGATAGCTCTCCCTCAAACATCTTGGGTGAGACTTCATCCACTCTATAGGTGTTGTCGGGCAAGGTGAAACCTGTCTGGGCCGGTGCTTAGGGAGATCGTGTTGGTTGGGCGTCGAAAAAGTGAGAACCCCTATCGACAAGGATTTGTTGGTGGGTTTTGGATAACATTCAATAGGTGGATGGAAGGTCACTACAACCACCATATCCTCAACACAAGGTCTCTCTAAATAGTAGAAGCAGGTCATTAAAATTGTAGAATGGTACAAGGAAATATTCTCTTCCTCTATGGGGGTTCCTCTGCACTTTCAGGTCAAATATCCAATCAACTTGATACCAAGTGATCCTTTACCCAATGAACCAATATACATACACTATCTTTTGGAAAATGAGGAAATAAAATTCCAAATTCATGAAATCATCTAGAAGGGCCACATTCAATCAAGATCCTCAACTTGTGGGATTCTAAAGGATGGGACATGGAGAATATGTATCAATCAGAAATCCTTGAACAAAATCACTATCAAGAATTGATAACTGATCCCATGGATTGATGACCTTCTTGATCAGCTTAAGGGTACCAAGTTCTTTATCAAGATTGATCTAAAGTCAGGCTACCATTAGGTTCTAATTAAACAAACTAATGTATGTAATACATCCTTCAAGTCAAAATAAGGCCTCTTTGAATGGCTAATCATGTTTTTTGTCTTGAATAACACTCTAGTCACATTCATTAGGATTATGGATGATATCTTGTAGCTATGTAAAAACTCATTTGTGATCATAAATCTAGATGGCATCCCCATCTACAACAAAACCTAGGAAGAACATTGACAACACATTTGGTAGATATTGAGTACCATGCGACAACACAAGCTATATGCCAACCTAGAGAAATGCCCATTTGGAATGTAGAAAATTAATTACTTAGGATACATCATGGATGAACATGTGGTGCATGTGGACCCAACAAAGATGGAAGTCATTCACAATTGGACATCCCCGACAACCCTAATAGAGATCCACAGCTTCTTGGGCCTTACCAAATTCTACGGTAGGTTTGTGTTTGGGTTCTCTAATATTTCTTGGCCCTTAATCCAATTTCACCTAGTTGAGGTAACAATAGAAATAATTCAATGATATAAAACATCACCTCTTATCAATGTTAGTCCTCACTTTGCCAGACATGCAATAATCACTCAATATTGAGACAGACACCTTAGACTATGATATCGGTGTAGTCCTCACTTAGTAGGGAGATTTTATTTTCTATCTCAATGAGACACTATATGATATTGTTCATAGATATCCCACCTATGAAACGTTGATGTACTCCATAGTGTAGGCATGCCGAAAGTGGAAGAATTACATTTTTGGAAAGGAAATGATCATCCAAACTAATTGTAATCCCCTTTAATTCATGTAGACATAGGGAAAGTTTACAATGACTTCCATCAGAAATGTTTCACATACTTGCGACTATTTCATTTGAACATTAAGTACAAGAATGGTAGCATGAACTATGTTGTATATTTCCTCATATGACCCCTAGTCATGGTTGTAATTATGGTCCTCAACTCCTATCATCACGTGACTCCCAAGTGGCCTCAATTATATAGCCCTGAACTTGACTTCACTGCTACATATAAAACATTGGGCATAGCTCAACAAGTTCCATACTTTCACCTCTAGTATGCAATTTTGTGATATATGTGCCATATTTATGTTCCGTCAAGTGAGCATACAAAGATAATTTGGGAGGCACACTATAGTCAAGTGGCCAAACACTTCTGCACGGAGAAGACGCTAGTAGTGCTTCAAAAGTATTTCTATTGGCCAAAAATTTGGCAAGAAATTGATAGGTATATCAGATCGTGCACTACATGTTCCATCTCTAAACCTGCCATCAAAAAGAAAGGGATATACACTCCTCTACATACCCCATACAAATATTAGGAGTCAATCTCAGTGGATTACATGTCATGTTTTCCCTCCACCAAGCATTGTCATTGTTATCACTCAAAAGTTATCCTTGGTTGCAGAGGAATTATCCTTGGTTACATGATTTAAGGGAGGTTGGGCGCATTTTCTCACCTACCAAGATCATTTAACTAGTTGTGAATTGATTCAGTTGTCTGGAGTTTCATTAATGAGATCTATTGGTAATTTTCCCACATTGAGTTACCATCGAATTCAATCCAAGTTGGTGAATCTGAATCCTACCTAATGGATTTTCATTTTTTCCTATTTTAATGCCATCATAATACAAATAGGTCAATGATATTGGATGTAACATTATGTTGACAAATTTGGTCTCCATGTGTGTGTAATTTTTCCATGAATGTTGATCAGTGTCCAGTGATTTATTCCTCTCTCCTTCAACCTTCTTTCACAATTGAATTCACTCAGGCCTGAAGATCCTAAGATTTACAAAATTAAGAATGGTATCATGGAAGGTGTTCATTCCAACTTCAAACCTCAAAGACTTCCATTTATGCACCATAAGCAATTGGGTTCCACATAATTATCGGTATCCTTTCTTTTCTCCCTCTAGATTATGTTCATAGAAGTCTATCCAGGTGTGATGCACCTAGATAAAGTGCACATGTTGAGTGGAGAGTGTTTGAATTGGTTTGATTTCTAATTGAAGTGTTTTTGTAGGTAAATTGCAGATTTTATGAGGAATTAGTTGTTCCTTGAATCTGTAAAATGGAGTTTATACCAATTGAGTTTTATCCCTTATGTTTTTTATTCAATATTTTCTCTCCATTCTTCTTCTTATCTCTATTGTAATTCTTATGAGGTTACATTTGATTCAATATATTCCTGTGCAAATTCTTATATTATATCATATCTTCTCTCATACTTCCTTTGGATTTTTTAGTCCATTAAGATGGAATAGTAACTCTTTGGATATGTGGATGCACATGAATATAAATGCTTCATCTATATTTTTCATATACTTTTACTTTTCAAGAGGTTACTGGGGTTCGACCTCTATGCCCATGGTGACCCTATACAGGCCCCTGTTGTGCAAGATTATCTACATATCATCCCTCCAATCAAGATAGTTGAAGGGTGTGAGGATATTTGGAGCCATAGTTTTTAAATTCTCCATATTACAGCTTACTAATGGTCCAAGTATTAACAAGGGAGACGAAACTCAAATCCAATACTAAAGGAATGGTTCAACCAAATTAGAGCATGGATTATTCAATAATGTCTTCTATGTGCCCTTCTTAGCAGCAAATTTGTTGTCTATATACCATATGACTCATACAGGCTCACCAAAGTGAGTTCTATTTAGTCCTAACTCAGTGGAGATATCAGATATCTGAACTGAAAAGATGATAGAGAAATCTGGTGTAAACCATGCCTACTAGGCATTTGAATTCTCATACTTTAGGTCAAACTCAGATCCAGTGCAATCTTAGCTGCAATTTGAAAGGGAAGGTAAATTAGTCCTAGCTAAATATTTTGCATATGATAATTTTTCCATTAATGTTTCATATTCATAATCTAAAGAAAGGACCAATTTGAATCAGTTTTTGGAATTGAAGATGAATTTCAATTAGATTTAGATCTAGTCCCTACTCCCAATCCTAGGCCTAAATTGGATCAAAAGGTGATTGAGGATGTTGGGAACATGACTGGAGAGTCATATGACAAGAGAATAAAAATATATCAGTTTCAAAATGAGAGCCTTTTGCTATGTCAAGCAAATTTACTTCTCCCAAAGAGGTTCTACAAAATCCTAGAGAGATGCTTCTTGATTGTAAGGTCCAATCAACAGTAATTCTCACTGAAGAACAACGAGAGATTGGATCATGTCACTCAAATTGACAAATTGGAAGGAAAAATACACATGTAAAATCCTAAGGGATACATTGATTCTCTCTTGACATGAAAACTAAGGAATCCATTGTATGGGCTCATGCAAGACCCCAAGTTATGGAATCCTAAGTTCAATGCTTTCATATTGTGAAATAGCTTCGAAAGATGCAATATTGGTTGCAAAAGCAACAACTTCTCCTCTCCTATTAGTCATCATATTGGAAGAAGGTGAAGAGGTTCACATGCACAGTACCAGGAACCAAGCCCACACAAGGACCACCAAATTGTATTACTACTCCATAGAGATGTAGAACGCATAAAATTTTCAGAAGGTTTTTTCCTTCAGAAGAAATTTTCTCTTGGTGTAAAGGATTGATTTAGTTATTGTTCCTTGTTTTCCTACTTATTTTGAGGGGGGTGGAGGGGGGTGGAGGGGGGGGGGGTTACCATGAGGTTTTCCCCATTTCCTCGATTTGTTAAGCAGTTATTTTTGCATGTAGATTGTATGGGTGACCTTTGGTATTAGTTTTTAGGGCCTAGGTTGTCCAAGTTAGGATTAATGGGGGGTGTTACAACTAATTAATTAATCCTCCATTGACCACCATAGTCTATTTGTATTTTCCTAGCTTAGGAGGTTATTTCCACTTCACTAGTGACATGGGGGACACATTTGGGTCCCACCTAAAACTTGATGCACCTGTCTACATGAGGTTAGGATCTATAAATACCAATCCCTATAATTTATGAATCCACTCTGACTGCCACCAAAAATCACTAGCAGTTGACCCTAGTCGATGTTCAGTTATGTCCAATTATGCTTTGCTTCCCATCAATTAGTTAATCTTAAGTTAGACTAGCACCAATTTGCATGATTTATGGGAGGTTGGGTACATTTTATCACCTACCTAAATAAGTTAACTAGTTGTGAGATGATTCAGTTGTCTAGAGTTGCATTAGTGATCTCCAGTGGTCATTTTCCCACATTGAGTTAGCATCGAAGTCAGTCCAAGTTGGTGAATTTTAATCCTACCTAATGCATTATAACTTTTCCTATTGTGAAACCACTGTATTACAAACAGGTCAATGATATTGGATGTACTATTATATTGACATTTATTGTCTCAATGTGTGCGTAATTTTTCCATGAAAGTTGATAAGTGTCTATTGAATCCTTCCCCTCTCCTTCAACCTTATTTCACAATTGAATTCACTCAGGCCTAAAGATCCTAATATTTTCAAAGTTAAACATAGAAAGAAAAACAATATCTTTTTAGTCACTAAGTTTGTTGTAGTGTGGTAGCATAATTAAGAATTAACAGTCCATTGCATATAAGCATCAAACTGTGGATGAATTATAATGCAATTTTAGAATAAAGGGCAAGATCATTTAATCGAATGCATTCGAAGCATCAAGGATGAATTCCAAATAATTTACTTTCAATCAAGTACTAGAATCCAACACATTTAATGAAATACTGAGATAGAAGATAAATGCATACACATAAATAAAAATTACAGACTTGAATATATCAACACATGAATCTTTGCTTTGAAACTGTCCAACACTTCTGCTCTTTGCAAATTATATTAATGTAAAAAATGGAATTACAGTGCACAATAGTATTTGTTTTTCTTTGTATCCAACCTCTATTACACTCAAAAAATAAAAAAATTTATACATACTGCTTCCAAGAGAAAAAAATATAACCAACTACTTGCTAAAAATAGATTTCTTATAAATAAACACATAACTTTTAGGAACTACATTGCATCTTTGTTGTCAATCATCCTGTTGAGGTATGGAAAATTGTAGGTAACAAAAGTAGGGATTCTCCCCAATAAACATTCCTAATTGGCTCGTTATTGTTTGGTATGGGGAATCCATCTAGTTTACGGTCCGACTACCGTAGGCAAGTAATGGTTAAAGCTTATTTTACCGGTTAAGGCCCGGTCCACCGTTTAGGTGTATTTTTTAGTTTTATGTTTAGTTATGATATGCAAGTGCCTAGATAAATGCAATTGATAGAGAAAATGAGGATTGTCACAATGTGATGCGCAAGTTCTTACCTCTTGTCTTACTTCTCTCGCTTCTAAATCATAAACAAAGAAAACTAACTAAAACTATCTAACCTATCCCTAGGGAGCAACACAATAATTAATAATGAGTAATGTATTGTATAACATGCATTTAAAACACTACAAATAGCTATTAATATTTATGAATACATGAATATCAATAGACAAATAAACAAAGAGATAGCCCATTGTTAATTAAAACATTCATTACTCAAATATGATTGTGTAAATTTCACAAAAATAAATAGGAGCACATTAATAACATGAAATAATTCATAAGTTAGAACGATCTCACAATTCATGGAAACAATTTGAAACAGAAATACTTCACATCCAACCAGCCAATGTCAAGCATTTGAAACCCCACAGTACATTCTCCAACCACAAATATAAATCTTTATTATAATATGAAATAGTTCTTCTTACAATAATCTTACACAAAAATAGTCTAAAAAAAGGTCCCTTGATACATAAAGCTTGCCTATATTTATACAAAAATAAAAAAATCTTGGGATGCCCTCGTTTCCTTTTGGGATTCCCCTAACCTTTCCTTTACAAAATTTTGTCTTTTAGCTTGTGAATTCAAAAAGATAAATACAATATATTACATCATTTATCAAAACTACTAGACATTCCAACTAAGAGAGTCTAGCTTGCTCGTTCATAAACTTTCTCCATGCATTTGCATCTACTACTATGTTCTCAAAATGAGAAGGTTCAAGAAATCTGATAGTAATTTCGTGCTTAGCATCTTGGGATTTTACACCCCCCACCCTTGCTGGAATCAAGAGCAGTTGGTCTTCCAATAAGTGACTGTTAACTGCTACATGTGCTATTTCAGTCTTAAGCACCTCTTCATCTAATTTCTCCACTAGCTGAATGGCCCATTCGTCTTCGCTGCACTGTTCCTATAATTGCTTCAAAAATATCTCATGCTCTGGTAACACTTCTAATCTCCTTGCAACAGATGTCTGACATCGATTGTAAGTTAGGATCACTCTCCTATAGAATCCAGCACATCCATTCTTCGTCTTCCTCGTTGTCTTTATTAGTTCTTCTGCTGCTTTGCTAGGAAACTTGATCAACTCGTATTCCAGCTTTACTGTCTCCAGGTCTTTGACATATATATTTGTGGGAGATTCCTTATTTATTTCTACCCATGTCATCCTTCCCTGCAGAGTTTCTAAGATATCCTGTGTCCTATCCAAAAAATAAGAAGTTGTACTTACAATTTCCTCCAATCTTATGTCTATCTGTTGAACCTTAAATATTTATTCAACCATCTATAGCTGCATTTGGTGAATCTTATTTTTGAGCATAAGAGCATGCTTCTTGACAGGTTCAACATCAACTTTCTACTCCATGTCCGTCTTCAGTGAAACTGCTAGTGAATTCTTTTGTTCCTCCAAGGATACTATTTGACTTTCGTATAGCTTAGCTTTACCTTTTTTTGTGGTCTCTTGTACTTATAGCTCTTTCACTTTACCTTCTAACTCTCTCTTTTCCTTATTCAAATCTTCAAATCAAAGCCTAAGATTATCTCTTTCGGCTTCCAACATCTGATATCTTTGCTGCAATTTCTCAAACTCTACCAAGGTGGCCTGGTTTTCCTTTTCTATATTTCTTGCATATATTACCAAAGCATATTTATCCTCCTGTAGAATTTGACACACTTACTTTGATATATCAAACTCACCGATCATATCCTCATACTTCCTTTTAAAACTCTGACTTTCGCTCCATTCTTTCTTCAAAGTCTCTTTCAACTGTGTGACCCTTTTTTGAGACTGTTCTAGATCTGTCATGATTCTGTCCACATCATATTCAATGGCTAGGGATAGAGCTACTCCAGCCCTCACTATTAATTGTGGATATTTGTGTGTACCATGAACTAGTGTCTTATCAGTCACCATCACTCCTAGATTTCCCCCAGTGTCCACTTTCTTCTCTGTTCTTTTGACAATCCTCTTTTTTTCCTTGTCGTAGAAGATAGTGTTAAAATACGACAACTCCTCCCCTTCAATGGGAATGAAAGGAATTAACACAACCCCAGATATAGATAATGAACCTTCTCCTACTATACTACTAGAAGGAACAACAGGCTCTAATGGGTCAATATCAGACTGAGCCTGTCCTCGATCAGTAGGATATTGTTCTTCTTGTGTTTCTATTCTCGATCCTTCAACTATCTTTTCTGTTTTCCCTTTTTCTTTATTTGCATCTTCTAATATCAATCCTTCACTTTCTTTCTGCCTTCTCAGTATTTATTCTTGCTCCTTTCTTTTCTTTTCTTCTTCTATCTTCTTTGTAGCCTCTTCAACCATCCTTTTCTTTTCTTCTTCCTCAGCTCACAACCAGTTCTCTGCTTCTTGTGCTAACCTATGAGCTTATTCCTACCTTTTATTGGCTACATATTCTTCCTGAATTTTGAGTTTATCAGTTGCTTTACCCTTTCCGCCCATAGTAGTTATCTTCTGCTTGAATCTTTTCCTCAAAATTGTCATTTTTTGAGCATTCCGAAAGGTTTCTTGATCTTTATCCTAGAAATTTGTATATTCAAAATGCACTCCAGCTGTTGTGCAATAATTTGCAACTTTATCCTCAGAGTCATTACTATGAAAATTCATTTCACCGAAGTGAAAATACTCTAACTCTTTAACAAATTGTACTGCATTTTTTACCCTGGAAAATTTGTAAATTCCTACAAAAAAGGGAACTATAGGATATACTTCCTTCTTCTTCTCAAAAAGGAAATTTCCTATCCCATCAATGTATAACTATCTCACATCCTTTTATTGGATTACATAGTATGTGGTATACTTTAGTAGAAGACAAGGGGCTCTAAACCACTATACATTCTTAAATATAAGCCTTCTTCTGTCAGATAATAGCTTCTGTGTTCTTGCACAACTTTTAAAGCTTCTTCTGACATAAAATTGCATTCGGCCAAGAAGATTAATGTATACAATGGCATGATTAAGTTCTCACAAATATACTTGTAATAGCTATAATATTTGTGGGCCCAGAACAACTTGTAAGTAGCATACACAGGGTCCCGATCTTTATCCCATTGGCACTTTATTGCCGAGAAAAGCTGAGTGCATAGAATGCAATCAATCAAAATAGAACTCATGTAAAATTTTGTCTTCTTCTAGGACACTCCTCCCAATGCTGCACTTATACAAGCTGACAGACTGTTGGACACTATATTCTCCCAATTAAAAATTGTACCTTGGGTAGCAACAAAAAATATAACCGGTACCCAACCTATTTTGAAACTTCTTCCATTTGCCCTCCCAAAAATTATGTTCAGCATCAAAGCAATGAATCTGTATGGAGTGCGGAGAGTCGATGTCTCGTACTCTCCAGAAGGCCTTGTATGGAAAATTTTTCCTAGGATCATCATCTTCTTAACTGTATCCACCATATCTAGCTTTAGCTCCTTTAACCAACTTTCAGTCAAGTAGGTTTGTGGTGTTGGTAAATTGTAATCCATAGACACATAAGCTGGGCTGTATGCAGCATAACCCTACTTCTCAGTATTTTTCAGTATCATCCTTGTTACATATGCTCTAGGAAGAATCCAACCTATTACCTCTGAACATGGGAAAACATTAGGTCTGATAGCCACATTCATAAGGACTGATTTCTCAATATTTGCATATATGGCCATATCTTCAAAACAAGCATTTGGAACACTTTGGTTTGAAATCATCCTATATACCTCTCCCCATTTATACTCTGGCTCAACTCCAGTAATAGGTGTGTAATAGATTTTAGTATCTTCATAAATGACTTCCACTTTGGTTATTACCTCCACTTCAGGCTCCTCTTTGGCTGCTTGGGCCTTCTTCTTCTGCTTTTGTGGCATATTGTTGTGTTGATAATTATCCTGTAACAATTATACAACATGATTTCAGTCTATTTATTCCTGGCAAGCTATGTAGTGAGAAAATAATAAAACTACCAAAATCTTATCACTCCATCAATATGCATACTGAAAAATATTATCTACACCCAAGGTCCTTATGAAAGAGCGACTCTGAAAAAAAAAGGAAATGCAAAACCCCTTAATCCTGCTAAACTTATGCCAGCTCAAACCCTAAGAAAATATTGAACGAGCAAAAATCAAAACCCCGTCTGCTTTAAGAAAAAATTCTAGAACCCTTATCAGTTATGCGGCCCTCCTGTATCCCATGGAAACATATAGCCATGTGGATTAGGATTTAAACTAAGACAGGAAAGAATAGGGTGGTGCAGATGGAAAAATTCTCATCTGCACCATGCCCTGACCTTCCACACAACTGTCAATGGTGTACTCATGTCTGCACAGAGGCTAGGTGGGAAAACCTAACCCTCCAAAATGAAACTGCTCTCAAAAAAAACAGGTTAAACCCTCAGTAAAAGAAAACCCACCACAAGAAAACAAAAAAATTTGCATAAAACCTAACCTTCCTACAGAAAACCTAATCCCATCCACCCAGGCGGTTTGAAACAACAAAAACTAAGCATAAAAACAAGTACATGAGTGAATCCTACCTATCAATGAAGTGGCAGATGACTTGGATAGGAGAAGACTTCCACGGGCGAAGGAAGCTTATAGGAGCTTCACTGCTGCGTGCAAATGACTAGATAGCTCCCATGGTAAAAGTGACAAGTCATATAGGTTCTATGGCTTTATAACTTGACCGAGAGTGGAAACTAAACATAGCGGGGAAACAAATTAACCATTTTCAGACATATAACTTTGAAAGAACCCGCAATTTCAGATGGGAAAAACTCTAACTACCCAGTGCATCGGACGGGGAAGCCACATCGAACATCGGAAACACTAGTCACTTCGGTATCGGTAGGAGCATCGTGAAGCTCCGGATAAACTCTTCACTAAAACTCCGCAACGTCGGATGGTGGAAACACTAAATATTTTGGTTCATTCTGAAAAACACAAACGACGGCGAGATTTCCAACTTAACCGGACATCGAAAAAAGATAATTGAATGAAGACTTGATTCATCGAATTTGCTTTAAACTAAACTGTCATAACATTGGTACACTATCTCTGAGGCCCCAGATGAAATGGCTCCTAATATAGCGGATCAAACTTCGGGAGGCTTCCAATAAACACATCGGAGAGCTAGTGGACTACGCACCCACTATTTCGGAAGGCTAGTCAACTAAGCATTCGATATGGGAAAACAAAAAGACTTAGTTTTTAAAAAAAAACAAGCAACCCTGGGCAAACCTTGGTAGAAATAAAACATTCTTAGGCTATCTAGATACTAAAACAAAAAGGGGGGACCCTAAAAATAAAAAAAATTTCAGGAAAATAGTTGCAACCGCAACACATCCTCACCGTGCTTTGCTTCAACAATGGATCTATTTAATTTGAAATTCTCACGTGGATACTAGACAATTTACATAAAGAAATAAAAACTACCATACAAATTAAGACAATTGTCCATCATTGGTATAACTTATATTTGGTTTTACTAAAATTTTCCACGATCTTCCATTTCTCTTGAGTCGGGATTTCATAATCCATCATTTCTTTAATTGGAACCTCCAACTCCACATAAGCCATGTAATATAAAGGTGGAAAATATTCTTTGATCATTTGGAATAGGTCAAATATCTCAAAAAAAATAGTCATCTTCTCAATTATAGCCTTCCCAGTTAATCCTTTAGTTAAGTCTATGAACTTTGAATGATCCTTGCGGCCCTGAAATAACAAGATATGGTATTGTTATTGATAAATTAATTTTTCATTGTCATCCAAAAAATAAGGAAGATCATTTTCAAAGAGTTTTTGAAACAATTTTTTAAAACTTTGAACTTGTAGGATCATGTGCTCTGCTTTATCCCGCACATTTTTTACATTGTTATGCTTGACAATAATATATTTTCCCAAATAATTATAACAATTCTACCTTTGATCCCCAAATTCTTCAAATATATTTTAATTAGCATATTCAGAAAACTAGTTGCATTATAGGTTGTCTCTAAAGGTCTTTTATCCAATGTTTCATTTACCACTTTACACCTTTGGAGAGCCATATTTTCTATAGCACCTTTATCATCAATGTAATTCAAATATGATCTGAACTTGGTAATTTCCACCAACAATGCACCCCATATAAGGTGATTAGCTCCCTCCAGGGGTATTTTACTTGTTATTTTATCTTTAATCTCACCGATCTTTTTTTTCAAATGTGTTCTTTCATTCAAAGTTTTATTCCTTTCTCCAGTATTATAAACTAGCTCTTCTTTCAATTTCTAGTTTTATTGTTTTAATTCTTTGATTTCTAAATCTTTCAAACTAATTTGTGACATAGAAATGGATAATTCTTCTATGGAACTTTCACTTATTTGTTTTTCATTTATAGTGGAAGACTGATCCACTAGACTCTCTAACACTTGCTTCTCTTCAACCTGAATTGAACTTAAAACTGAAATCTTTGACAATAGTTCAGACCTTTTTTTTTCCCAAGTCTCCTTCTCATCTTGCAATTTAAAAATTTTACCCTTGTAATCCATCATTTCTTGATAGATTTTTTCTTTTTTCTTGTTGTAATGTTGTCAATTCTAAATACTGTACACGCTAGGAACTTGGAACTTTTAGTTTCTTCTTCAACATTTGAATAATGTTCTCCTTTTCATCAAGGAGTTTCTTAGTAATATAGGTGTTATTTCAGATATGTTCTGAAAGTTACAAGATTTTCCTCGAATTTCCTAATTTGAGTCAAATTTGCCTTATTTTCTACATTTTCCTGTGTCAATTGGCCTTCTAGATTCTCCACAACTGGATGTAATATTGAAATCTTTAGGGTTGATTGTAGAAGGTTGGAATAAAGTACATCCTTGGTCTATCTATGGAGCTGAATTTTGATAGGGATATTGATTTGGTCCAATTTAACTTCCATTTCTAAGACTTTTTCATCACTCACAAGTGCAAATTTAAAAGTGTTTTCCTCTAAATATTTACTTGCAACCAATGAAACTTTTTTTTCCGACAACCTTCTCACATGAGGGAACAAACTTTAATTTTTTTCCAAGGATTTATTCTTTTTTTCTTCATATTGTGAAAGAAAATAAAACTTGGATTTACAATGAGAACTAGATATATACTCCTCTATGTCTAAAAAATAATATGGTTGCATATGTATAAGTGTTTGTTGAAATAGAGTGCTTTCTCCTAAAGAAGCCAAGTTATGCTTCTCTAAATGAATAATTCCCTTATGTTGCTTTGTTCTAATCTTCTTACTTGAAATATCTTCATCAACCTCCATGCTAGTGACCTTTGAGATAGTTCTTTTATTAGAAATATCAAACTAAACAGGCATCTAAAATAGAAGAGAAATGTTTTTTCCTTTATCCATATTAATATCCTTAATTTCTTCCTTGTTATGTTCAAAACTCAGTAAATTAGCAATCTTATCTGGCCCTTCCACTACCTTGTGGTCAAATGATTTATTCTTAATATGTTTCCTCCTTTGAGATATAATTTGATATGGTTCATACTTTAATTTTTTATCTTCTTGGAAATCCATAACCTTCAACAGTATTTCCACTATAGAAAGGGATGTTTTATTTTTAATAACTAATGGGCCAACCTTGAGCAACAATTTAACATCTGATGATATTTTAAAAGAAATAAAACGTTCTCCCTCTGAATGCAACCTCTTCGTAATGAATTCCAGAGAAAAAATTATTGGTTTAAAAAAGGATAGGAGAAAATAAGGTTCTTCACTAAATCCATATACCTTGATGATAGTGTGCCCTTTGTACAAAAATCAAAATCCTAATATGTTTTGAGGTGTAGACTGTAACATATTCTTCATATCCTCCAACACTCTTTCCAATTCAGCATAAAAAATACTTATGCATACCTTTGACATGATTATTTTGATGAACTCAAACATATTAATCTATTTTGGAAGATCAAAAGAGAAAATTGAACCCATAAACCTCAAGTATAACACATTTGAGCATAAAAATATATTGAAAAGGTATGCTTAATATCTAAAATTATTTAACATGTGGAAATTCACTAGCTGAGCATTATTTGCTTTAGTTAGGAATTCATCAAAATTAAAGCAACTAACCAAGCTTGACTTGGACTCTGATCAATTTATTTTGAGGATAAAACCCAACATGAATTATATGACAAATTTTTCATTATCATGACCCAAAACATGACTCAATAGGGTTAATACTAACTAAGCATATTCTTGAAAAATGTTGATATCAAAAGGGAAGAAAGATATTCGACTGACTAACCAAACTTCAAGACCGGCGACAAAAAAATTATCTTTTTCTTTAGGATTGCAGTCCCTATAGACTTTGACTAAAACTTATTCACTCAATGGCTCAGCGCTCTTTGGAAAAGACTTGATAAACATTAGAAATTATCTAATTGTTTGTTTTTCTAAGTTAATTCACTTGGGATATTTATATGAAAAAATTACAATCACAACAAGATATCAAAGATGCACAAGATACACAAGACACCGATATTTTCATGGGGGAAACCATAAAGGAGAAAACCATGCAAACTTCCTCATAATAGTTCTGTCACAAAGATAAAATAATAAAATGGAATGACCCAAGAACAATATGTATTCTGCAGCTCTATGTCCTCCTCCTCATTTTCCTCTCTCCCCTTATGCACATATGAGAGAGTAAATGTGTCTCTGTCAAATGAGGAGGGATCCTCCCTATTTATATTATTCCATTGAGTAAATAACTCAACTAACTAGGTCAACCAGGTTACCTTTTGGGTTGACCTACCTAAGAATACTCACAAATACATTTTCCTTTATTTAACCTAGGCACAATTTCCCCAACTTACAATGAAGGGTTTACCTCAGTGACCATATACAATAGTAATATACATCATAATATCTTCTGAAGTTACAATTATGATAACAATCCCTCTTAACTAGGAATTTATTCTCTTCACCATAGTCATCAACATATTTGGTCACGTCCCTAAGTCATCATCATCATTTTTTCCATTGTCTTCATCTTGTCCAATCCATCACATCTATCTGTTATAGGAAATTTATATAGAGTTAGCCCTTTTTCATGCTGGGTGTAGGAGTAGCCCTCTTCCAGGCATTCATCATATCCATGATAAATCCATCATGTAGGTACAACAAAAGACCATTATTTACATTTCCACTGCAATAACCTTTGTCTTCTATCATCATCTCATCATATCTAGATCATCTCTTTGTCCTGCATAAAAAAAATACACATAGCACAACCTAGATGCCGACCACCTATGTTCTACCAACATACAAACATGTTAGGACCAAACATTAACCTACCACTATGAAAGAGTCACCTAGGAACACACCAAGTGCATTACGTCTCTATACGGTCAACCTGCATTCTCCCAACATGGGAGAACTACGCAAGTGCACACCAAGTGCCTTGTGACCCTGTCATCTCTAACATGGGAACACACACATACAAGGACTAATTACAATCTAACAACCTACATGCCATGCCAGGATTGTTTTCATTCAGATAAAACTCAAGGACTTATTACATCAAAAAAACCTACGTCTAGTATATTCTTCGTTCGAACAACCTTCCAGGATCGATTACGCCTAAGAAATCAGTGTACCATACCAGGACCCCTTTTACACTATGAATGACATATAAGACTTATTACATCTAAGAAACCTACGTATTATGCTCAGACTCTCTATTTACACTTGGATAACTTGTACCAGGACTGATTGCATACAAGGATAACCTGTGAGCTTTGTCAAGACTGATTACATATGAGAACAACCTACAAGACTGATTACATCCGAGTAACATGCATACTACACCAAGAATCACTATTTACACTCAGAAAACCTGTCTCATTTCCCATGTGAAATATCATGCATCTGCTTCTTTTGGTCTCTTGTCAACTTCTAGCATAGAAACACATCAACACTAATTACGTTTAAGGATAACCTATGAACTTTTCCAATACTGATTACATATGGGGACAACCTACATGACTGATTACATCACCACAACAACTTGTATCCCCAACTATGCTAGAAATCATTACTCCCTCTTTCGAGGTGTCTCATTCTGGATCACACCACATTTTTCTTTGAAGTACTCGATCATCACTATGGATAGAGGCTTGGTCAATACATCGATTATCTGCTCATTTGATTCCACATAATAGAGATTCACTGCTCCTCTCTGCATCATACAAAAATGCATGTCCGATCAAACAAATCAGATAGTAGCTTTTGAATATATACTACCTCACAACTACATGAGAAAGAAACATGTTTTTCCTTGGTTGTACTTAGCACCATGCAGGACTTCTTCCAAATAAACCAAGAGATCAGACCAGATCTCAAACTGAAGAAACAACCCAAAGTGCTCTTCTTATCAGTGGTGTTTCCTACCCAATACGAATCAACATAAATGTGTAGATTAATATTTTTATTCGTATCATACTTGATCCCATACTCAATTGTACCCTTCAAGTACCTCAATACATGCTTTGAAGCAACCAGGTGAACATGTCTCGGATCCATCAGGAACTGGCTCAGTGTGTTCACAACAAATCATATGCATGATCTCATATTCCTCAAGAACATCAATGAACCAATGATTTGATGATACATCATGACATTAACTTACTCTGATGAAGCATCACACAGAAGCTTCAAGTTCGATTCCATAGGTGTGGCTATCTCCTTGCACTACAAAATTCTTAATCTCTTGAGAATCTCCACTGCATACTTTCCTTGACCAAGGAAAATCCCATCTACACTCAACCACAAATCCATTCCTAAGAAATAGTGCATCATCCCTATGTATTTCATCTTGAACTGAGTAGCAAGTCTCATCTTTGCATCTTCAATGAGTCCATCCTCTCTTTTCACAAACAGGTCATCAAGATATAGCAGGAGAATCACTAGTATTATTCCTTCAACCTTGAAGTAAATGTTGGAATCCACTTTACTCTTATTAAATCCTAGGACCATCACTAAGTTGTCCATCCTGTCATAACATTTCAAGATTCTCGAACTCAAAGATATTCTGGAGTCACTCCCTCTGAAGTGGAGCATCATCCTCCCTTTACATTTGTTGGCTCGCCAAATTGACACTCTTTTATACTTATTTACACCCTCCATATGCACCTTTGATATCTTCATTTGATATTTTTATCCCACAAATCCTTCTACATTTTCACATATTCACCCAAATATTCAGCAAGTTATTAAGGTATGATAATTCATTAATTTCCTTTGATTTAATGTTTNATTTATGCAGCATGCTTTGATTTATGCAACACATGTTAGCATTCAGCAGCAGTTAGTCATTCTGAATCCTTTCCATACGTGGCTAGCTTGCTCATACAACTCCGAGTTTATCCATCTCCAATCTCGCATATTCAATTTTGTTGATGACTCATGTACGCTTAATGCAATATTCATCTCTAGGCACTACCATAGAGATGAAGATTTGCTATTCGACAGTAAACCAAAGCATATCTTGTTATTCGTCAATTAAGGGATCGAACAATTGTATTCTTGATTAACAGATTGAGTTGTTACTATAAAACCGATAATGGTTATCTCAGCCCGCGAGCTATAAAAAGAGAGCCATAGATCAAAAGAAGATAAGGGAAAAGAGAATAGAGAATAGTGTGTATGTAGACAGGGACTAAGATGTGTATGTATGCAGAATACAATGAACAATTAATCGAAGTGTTGTATTGCTAATTGCTGGTTCTTTTTCTGGATGTGATAGAGTTATAATGTTTTTTATAAAGCACAGTTAATTTGGTAAATTATAATCTGATCCAGTTTATATTGCTGATGTTTTTTATATGCTTGTAGCTTAATTCTTTTAGTATGCAAACTTCATAAGGACTTGTGGTCTCATTGGCAAGGATCCACCAACACAGACCATAAGCCTTTTCTTTGTAATTTTAATTGTTTATAATTAGATTAGCTAATTGTTTTTGTTTCCATTAGAAATAATAATTGTGCTTAATCAACTAACTTTAGGAATCATATTTTATTTACTGTAATGAGATAATATTAATAGCACTTGTCAGTTTAGAACCGAGCTAGGGTAATAGGAGAAGTTTAAAAATAATGTTTTAAATACTTAGTATTGTAGGTCTGATTTGTTTTGCTGTAGATTCAAATTTTGAGTTTGAAAATTATACATTAAGTTTGTAAAATTTGGTTCCCAATAAAATAAATTCCATTATATTTTCTTTTAAGCTATAGGATATATAAATGACATTTATTTTTGTTAAGTTTTAGAGCTTTAAGTTTATTCAATTCTATTTTTAAAGATTAATTGTATTTATTTTCGAAATTATATTTATTGTGTTTTAGTTTTAAAATATAAGTTAATTTGAAATAGTTTTGATTACAGAAACAGTTCATTTTTAAGATGAATCAGTAAGCTCTAGAACAATATTAAAACTTCTTAAAAATCCATTAATGTAATAAGAGTTTTTAAAGTGTTCAATGATACATCAACTTCATAAGTTTGCTTTCTGCAGCTTACTATGTTTCCTATGTCTTAGTTCACTTTCTGTAACCTATTCTATTTTATGTGTTGATAAATAGTTTTCTGTTTATTTAAGTTTCTGAGTTATGTTAGATAGTTCTTAGTTTATGCTTCAGTTTTAGAATTATCTTGAAGTTAATTTAAAAAGTATTTTCACCTTTATAATTAGGATAGGAATTTGAATATTTTGTAGATGTGAGAGTATTCTAATTAATATTGAGACTTTACATTTGGATAAGTTTAATAATTAATAGATCAGAAATCTCCTTATTATGCATAGATTAGAATAATCCATATTAGGGTAAATTAGATTAGGATAGGCATTAATCCTGCATATATAGTGTTTGCATCTCACAAGTTACCTTCATGGGTTAACAATTAAGTGTTGTGTTAGATAGTGAATATTAAGCCCGACATTTTTGGCGTCGTTGTCGGGGAGGTGCTAAAAGGATTAGAGTCTAGATAGGCTGTTTTTATATTACACAACAATGGGGAGGGGAGAATGGTAAGACGAGAGGTAAGAACCTGCGCATCCACTATAGTGGGTTACCCCAAAAACCTTGTTTCTCCTTTTTTGCACAAGTTTGTTTGATTTATTTAGAGTGTTTCTCTTTCTACAAATGTAGATAGTTTACTCTCACATAGTTAGTTTCAAGCTTTTTTTTTTTGAAATTTTTCCTTTCCTTGCAGTTTCTTTTGATATAAGTATAACTTTTTCCTTTTAATAGTATGCAAAATTGCTCTTTCTTCAGCAAATAGTAGGATTTCCTTCAAGTAGAGATATTTATGGTTTCATAGTATAAAGTTGGATTGATTTTATTTTAATTTTTGATTTCATATTAGATTATCTAAATATTGGGCCAGTTTTACACTCACAGCATTTAATTTTAGTTTCTTTGCTTCTAAGTTAATTTTACATTTCTACACTAAATGCATGCATGAGTTTTCTACAAATAGTTTTAAAATTTTGAACTTTACAATTGGGTGCTGCAAGAATAATGTTACTAACCCACCTGTGAAGTAGGACATTTGAACTAGTACAAGTTTAAAGATGTTCAAAAATTTGTTGAGTAAAGAAGGGCATATTACTACAAAGGGATTCTTCAATCCTTGTTGCAACATTAGGTCCATATCTGGAGAAGAATCCATCTTCCAGAATGGGAAACAGATCTATAAGTATCCTCATCATGAAGATACTGATCTACACATTTCTCATTTCTTATTTGTTGATGGAGCTCAAGAATCATGGAAAGCGGCTGAAGAAGAAGAACAACTAGAACCTAAAATTAGAGAATTTCTTGCTTGCCTGGTACCAGAGGAAGAATATCAACTAGGCTTGGAAATTAAGGATATTAAAAAAGAAGGCCAAGCTAGTCAAGAATCTATTAAGTCGTGGACTGAGTCAGTTTTTCTGTTCCAGCCTTTTACTTTTCAACAATTTTTGAAAACCATATCATATGAAATGTTGGTTCCTCATGTCATGGTATTTGTTCATATACATTATGTGAACAAGAATGTTTTAAAAATCTAGATTCGTAGGTGGTTACACTGGAAGTACTCATATAATTGAAAGAATATTTCTACTTCCAGTAGTATAGGTAGTGTACGGAATAAAAAATAAAGGAAAAATAAAAATTAAAGAAAAAATAGAGTCTTTACTGTGAAAACCAATTTTTCTGGCATAGTCTAGCAAGGGTCTAGTTAGAAAACCAGCAAATTGGCTGGATATGCCCCATAATAAAGTTGTTGATGATACTCCATTTCAGCAAAAAATATCTTTTGTTCTGTGCTCAGCTGGATGATGGGAGATTTATTATAACTCTCCTTTCAACAAGTTTCAACCCATCAACTCCAAAACATTTTATGGGTCTAAAGCTTGAGACATTTTAAGGTACCCTAGAGCCTGCATGCCTTAATGGCATCCTTGTCATTTGCTAGGGAAATTCATTAATGTTTCTTGGAAATATAATTCTACAGTTCATTCGACTCCAACAAATCTATTCATGATTGTTAGGATGTACCAAGTGCCTTGATTTCCATTAACATTAAGGGTGGAATATCTCGCATTGGTTAACAAATCTCCCTATTGGTTGGTAATCCAATTATTTCTATCTATGTTCAACATCCATAAAGTTATTCACATAGATAGAATTGCACAAGGGAAGTACATGGATGAATACCTTGCAGTTCTTTACTCTATGATCATGGATAGTTCTCAGTACTTGCAACTTGGATACAAAGCAGTCCATTCGTTTTCTACAGAAATCCAGTAACATTCAGCATAGTAGACATCCTCTTAGAAGAAATATTCTCAGTTTTATAGCAACACAATCTTTGGAATCAAATCAGGAGCACCTTGTCACAAAAACTCCATTTTTCCACAGAAACTCCATTCTGTCACAGAAATGGCAACATGCAGCAGAAACTCCTGACATTCAAAGTAATTTTGAAGAACTTGGTCCTTTAAGGTAATATCAATTTAAGGTAATGATCCTTTATTTGAAATATGTTTTTTCATTAAATTTAAGGAAATTGTATCATGGATTATACCTACATACTTGCTAAGCCCATTCCCTCATATGATTTATCCTGTACTCTCGTTTTACCTTTAGTTTTCATCATGAATTTTCGATTTTACCTTACCTCTGTCTGTCATCATTTGATGATCATCCTTATACTTTATAAAGGAATCTTCATCTCTATGGCACGTAGTTCCTAGAGATGAACATCTTATCACTTTGAAAATATAATTACATTCTCTTATCCATGCAACCTTTGATTTATTCCTTCATATTTTCCTACACAACATTTCATGATTTCACTAACAGTTCAAAATTTTCATAAGCTTTTTATACGACATGTACTTGAATGATTGTTAAATACGGGGCTTATGAATTACCGTTATACCCATTGCATTAGAAGCCTCAAGAACTCTGTTGAACACTTGTTTTATTCCTGTTCAATAATCCATACCATTTTCCTAGTTTCAGGTTCATCTTTTATTTTTGTCCAAGTTGTAATCTCAGAGAAAATGATGGGGAAGAAGGGAGCTGCACACCATGAACCAAATTATGTTTCTGTATTAGAATTTTTTCCCGAATTCAACGCCTGCAAGGAAATATTTGAAGGTGTATGGTATCAATTTTTTCAGAAATTTCAGGGGCATGATGACGACATTACACTAAAATATTTCTAGGGATTTGATGGGAAATTCATCCACATTGGCGATTTTATCATGGCGGTTTCGGAGAAAATAGTTTCTCATGCCACTGGTCTTCCTCGTCAAGGAGAGTGCTAGTTTAATAATAAACCGATAGATCGCATAGTGTGTACTAGGTTTTTAAAAGAATAACATCAGTCTCCAAACTGGAAGAAGGGTTTCCCTCGAGACAGGATGCAAGCTGAATGGAATAATGTGCTCTATGTGTTGTAGAAATATTTGACCTACGAAGGAAGGTATGTCACCACCCTAAATTATCATATTCACCTACTAGTGCATTTTGAAGCAGAACTGGAAATGAATTTTCCTTATTTCCTCTACAATAGTTTAGCTAAGATGTCGAGAAGGGTAAAAAATAATTCCGGTAACCCATATAATAGTCTTTATCATCATGGGTTCGTCAAAATTCTCATTGAGGACGAACTGCATCTCCAAAAGGATAGTTGGGTAATTTTTGTGGAAATAATTTGGGGTCTTCCTTCATCTACAAACCCTCATTCTCCACACATTCAAGTTTATCCTTAGTATGAAGGTCATGAATTAGAAATTTCTCCTGACCGAGAGATGGAACCACCCATCATTGAAATTTTCTCCTCTGTATTACGAAAATCCAAAGAGAAACGACCTCAGTTGAAAATCCCTAATGTCGCAGAATCCCTAATACAACGTCGAACCACCAGAAGCATGACAAAACAATTCATTAAACCCTCTAATTTAGCCTTCAACATATAGCCATATGTTTTTGTTGATCTAGAGGAATACCCTAACTCAGAGCCAAGTCTTCCTGAGAAAAATACACCAAGTCCACTTCCCCCATTGCCACCTCAGGAATTTGGTTTTGTACATGTTGAACCTTCCAATTTCATTTTTCCTGATTTTGGTTCTAAACCCATGCATGAATATCTTCCTGTTAAAAAATGTGGCCATTTAGAATATGATCCTAAACTATTTAACCCTCAACAGTTTGATTATGGGTCTTCTGATGATCATTCGCCTACACAATAACCCTATGATGAACATATACCTGAAGTCTCGGCCACTTCAGCCATTCCTTATATAATTTCTCATCTACAGAAGAAAAATAAGAAGATTAAAAGCTTAAAGCAATGCTCAGGTCGTATGAACAAACCCAACAAGAATAAGATCTATTGCTTACAGAGACTGAGACATATAATGAACAATGCAGAGCTTATAGTCTTAAGCTCCTGCAGAAGAATGAGAAATTGAAAGGAAAGCGTGACAAAGCAGTTGTGGTATAAAACGCCTTCAGAAATTAGTAAGGAATTGGAGAGTTGAGGTCTGTGAGAAATTGTCTCATATCAATATGTTGAAAAATAAATTGAAAGATTGATCAAATCCAGCTGGTAGGAACTTGAACATTGTGGTCAATGCCACATAATCCTTGTCAGTAATATTAAAACTTGGTTTTGAAATTTTGAAGACTATATCTGGTTTGTTTGGATGGGACATGCAAACAGATAGGCATGGGAGAGAGGTTTCCAAGAAACAGGACAATGAAGCATTGGATATCTTTGATTTTGTCAGCAAGGTTAAAAATTAGTGTTGAAAATTTTTGAGATTTTGGAAAGATATTTTTGCATGAGGAAATGCAAACACTCAAGCATGGGAGTATGTTGGCTAGCCAAATTGACACTCTTTTATACTTCTTTACACCCTCCATATGCACCTTTGATCTCTTCATTTGATCCTTTTATCCCACAAATCCTTCTACATTTTCACATATTCACCCAAATATTCAGCAAGTTATTAAGGTATTATAATTCATTAATTTCCTTTGATTTAATGTTTAAATGTTATTTCTAGAAGGATTTGTGACTAATTACATTTCTGTAGCATGCTTTGATTTCTGCAGCACACGTTAGCATTCAGCAGCAGTTAGTCATTATGAATTCTTTCCATACATGGCTCGCTTGTTGATACAACTCCGAGTTCATCCATATCCAATCTCGCATCTTCAATTTCACTGATGACTCATGTACGGTTAATGCAATATTCATCTCTAGGCACTACATGCCACAGAGATGAATATTTTCTATTTGATAGCAAACCAAAGCATATCTTGTTAGTCGTCAATTAAGGGATCGAATAGTTGTATTCTTAATTAGCATATTGAGTTGTTACTATAAAACTGGTAACGGTTATCTCAACCCATGAGCTATAAAAAGAGAGCCATAGATCGAAAGAGGATAATGGAGAAGAGAATAGAGAATAGTGTGTATGTATTCTAAATACAATGAACAATTAATCGAAGTGCTATGTTGCTAATTGCTGGTTCTTTTTCTGAATGTGACAGAGTTATAATGTTTTTATAAAGCAGAGTTAATTTGGTAAATCATAATCTGATCCAGTTTATATTGATGATGTTTTTTATATGCATGTAGCTTAAATCTTTTTGTCTACAAACTTCATAAGGACTTGTGGTCTCGTTGGCAAGGATCCACTCAGACACAGACCATAAGCCCTTTCTCTGTAATTTTAATTGTTTATAATTATATTAGCTAATTGTTTTTGTTTCCATTAGAAATAATAATTGTAATTAATCAACTAACTTTAGGAATCAGGTTTTATTTACTATAATGAGATAATATTCATAGCACTTGTCTGTTTAGAACCGATCCTGGGTAATATAAGAATTTTAAAAATACTGTTTTAAATACTTAGTATTGTAGGTCTGATTTGTTTTGCTATAGATTCAAATTCTAAGTTTGAAAATTATACATTAAGTATGTAAAATTTGGTTCCTAATAAAATAAATTTCATTATATTTTCTTTTAAGTTGTAGGATATATAAATGGAATTTATTTTGGTTATGGTTTGGAGCTTTAAGTTTATTCAATTCTATTTTTAAAGATTAATTGTATTTATTCTACAAATTATATTTATTCTATTTTAGTTTTAAAATATAAGTTAATTTGAAATAGTTTTGATCATAGAAACAGTTCATTTTTAAGATGAATCAGTAAGCTCTAGAATAGTATTAAAACTTCCTAAAAATCCATTAATGTAATAAGAGTTTTTAAATTGTTAAATGATACATCAACTTCATAAGTTTGTTTTCTGCAACTTACTCTGTTTTCTGTGTCTTAGTTCACTTTCTGTAAGCTATTCTATTTTCTGTGTTGATAAATAGTTTTCTGTTTATTTAAGTTTCTGAGTTATGTTAGATAGTTCTTAGTTTATGCTTCAGTTTTAGAATTATCTTGAAGTTAATTTAAAAAGTACTTTCACCTTTATAATTAGGATAGGAATTTGAATATTTTGTAGATGTGAGAGTATTCTAATTAATATTGAGAGTTTACATTTGGATAAGTTTGATAATCAATAGATCAGAAATCTCCTTATTATGCATAGATTAGAATAATCCAAATTAAAGTAAATTAGATTAGGATAGGCCTTAATCTTGCATATACAGTGTTTGCATCTGACAAGTTACCTTTCTGGGTTGACAATTAGGTCTTGTGTTAGATAGTGCATATTAAGCCCTACAACATTTTGTACTGTATGTATTGAAAAATTATTCCCTGGAGTGACAGGTATCTTCCTATGCTAATGATCTTCTATGTATCCTTGTAAGGTCATTGGATATCAAGATCCTATATCTTGAACTTTATTAAAAAGTTACTATTGCACTAATCTATGAGCTTTTCATCCTCTATAGGATTCCATCTTCAACCTTGTAGAAAAGGTTAATATCTTCATCACTCTAGGTGATCTTCAAGCTCCTCATGTAACTATATGTGCTATCCCATGGGTGTCTTCTAAGCTCATGCAATTCATTCTTCAACTTGCACACATGTGTCTACCTGTCATGTGTCTTGAATCCCAGTAGTTTTTCTACATACACTTCCTCCTCAACTACACCATTCAAGAATTTTTCCTTGAAATCCATCTAGTGTATATCCCATCTCATAATTGTAGCAAACACAAGTATAGATCTAATGGAGTTGTACCTCTCTACTAGTGCAAATGTATCCTCATAGTCTATTTCTTCTTTCTATGAAAAGCCTCATACTATGAATATTTCCTTGTATCCCTCAATGTTTCCATCTGTTGCATGCTTGAACTTGTAGATTCACATGGAATACAGTACAGACTTTCCTTCAGCTCTTGAAACCGCATCCTAGACATCATTCTTCTTTATCAATTGGTACTCTTTGATCATAGTATCCTTACATTTCTTCTTGGATACTTCTTCATAGATGGAAGGATATTCATTAATGATGTCATTGAATAGTTCCACATAACTAGAGTGTGTCATAGGCCTCTTGCTTTATTTGGAAGTATTGTCATCCTATTCTTCATCTTGGATGATTTCTTGTGCCCAAAATGGTCTTCATCTCTCTAGGTGGATCTTATGTTCTCTTCATGTCATATCATGATTCTTTATATTCTTCTGAAGCTCTTTCTTCTACCAAAGTGTCTCTAACTTGGGGATATTCATGTTCCTCTTCTGAACGGACATCGCTTGTTCTTCGAAACGATCTACAAGTCAAGTTCAGTTGCATGATTAGAATCATTTCATTATGTCCAAAACATATTAATCTAATGCATCAATATATATGTCACAAATTCATGAAACTATCTTATCCAATGCTACAAAATTCATCCATGTCTAGTGTACATACGGTAACTTTATATATTCCTTCCATCTCTCCCAATTATGTCATCACAGAGGTTTCAATATGTATAAGTAGTGATGGAATGTTTTACAGTTCCATAAGCTACTTTCCCATCACATGTAATTTAGTAGTATAAGTGAAAACACTCAGACATGCATAATACATCAGTTGAATATAAACATGTGCATAACCAAACAATATCATTTAAGTAATTAGATATAGAAAAAATGACAATTAAACATTTATCTTTGTTTATTTGGTAGTTGGAATCCCTATTGATCCTTATGTACTTGCAATAATAACTAGAGTCTTTGACAGTGTGTTCTACTTTTGCATTCCTTCTTATCCAAATAATGAGATGATTAAGAGAATGATCTTCATCTTCACCAGTAGAATTCATATTCCTTGTTGCTTAAGGAATCTTCCTTTTATTCTTTGACTTCTTGTTGAAGGAGCCTTTGTTTCTGGGACAGTCACTAGAGTAGTGTCCGTTGTCTTCACAAATGTAGTGTATAATATTGGAAGGATCTCTTTTGAACTCATTTTGTCTTATGTTGTGATGATGGCCCTCCTTCTTTCTATGATTTATTCTAGTATGAACAATGAGATCCCGATCTTCAGTTTCTCCCATATTCTCCTCTCTTGTTATGATCGAGTTTATTCTTCTGTGCATTCTACCCATATCCCATTGAAGGAGATAATATTCCTTAAATTAATGAATCTGTTAGCTCTCCAGGAAACTCCTCTAGGTTGAAGCTTGAGGATGCGTGGTAACTTCAATGTTTCTTCAATGATTTACTAAATGGATCAAGTTAGATGACCTATAATAACTCAATCACTCAAGAAATGCATAAAACTCAATCAAATAGATAAGGCTTCTAACTATCAATGCTCAAAGGGTTGATAATAAGGTGAATAAACGGAGAACTCACTATGCTAGCAGATTCATATATAAAGCAATCACATATGAATGGATAATAATAACAAGGAAAAATACTTGTAATTCAACTCATCAACACATAGATAGGATGCCAACTATCTAGTATTAGAAAAAAAGAATAAACTTGAATCAGACATCCAAGCACAAGTACAGAACAAAAAAGAGATGGAACCTGAACATATAATGGGAAATGAGCTTATATTAAATGATGAATAACATGAGAAGCTTGATAACAATAAGGGACTAAAATTCTCCGAAGTCGAACCCTTACTTCAACATTAGTCCTAGGATTTATAGCCTTTACAAAATTTATTTCAGATCCTGAAAAATTGGATTTGATTTACTAAAAATAGATAGCATAACTGTTTTTGCAAAAATTAGGTCAAAAAACGTAACTTAAGTGCTAGTCTGTCTAACTCTAATACTTGTTCACTCCTTGAACTCTTTAACAGTTGCAGTGATCACTGAAGTAGAACTAGGCCCTGTTATTTGATAGTTAAGTCACAGTTTGTCAAAAGTGGGTAGGGTTTGTGACCCTTTTCACCTTGCTAGCACCTTCAAAACTGGAACAGACCCAATATGTTGGTGCCTTTAATTAATCTTCAACTTTATAACTAATCCCTGAGGTGTCTAGATCAATCAAAATTGGTTCTGTGTGGAAGCATGTCTTTCTGCACTATTTTTGTACTTTTGACGGTTAAGAAAACCGAATTCTGGGTCTATAAGCTGCTGAAAGCTCTACTTTCAGTGGCTAATGAACAACTATTGTGTTCGCCTAAGCCACCAAAAGCTCTGTTTCTACAAAATTTTAATTATTTTTTTAATCACCCCTTTACATCTTTACTTCTACCCTTCTGGTATTTCTTCAACCTATATAGGGTTTGGAATAATAGCAGCATCATGGGCTGCCTCCGGATCCTGAAGGATTATTGTTGCCTCTGCTAGGGTTTCTAGTGCAGGGTAAGCTTGAGAGCTAGGGTTTGAGTTTTTCTTCTACAACCTCTATAGTCTAATTATCATGTAGATCCTGGAGTTGTCCTTCATTAATCTCATATTCCTTTTTTGTTATAGGATATACATCCCTCTCATTTCTAGAAGAGAATTATGCAATTCAGTATTTTTCTTGGTTAATCTTGCATTATTTATTTTGATCTGTCTCTCTCTAATACCTCTAGTTCATATATTTTCCCTAATAGTTGGTTGATTCTATGGTACCTAGTTTTTCTAGAGGAATTCTTTGCCATTGGTTCATCTTGACCCTCCCTTGGTGTAGGTGAGGGAAAATCCTCATGTTCTGCTACAACCTACTTTGTTAGGTCAACTTCCTACCCTTCTTATTCTTCATAGTCTGAGTAAGGTAGGTTAAGTACATTTTTACCTTGTGATGGAGCCTCCTCCTCCTTTCCACTGAAATCTAGATTTCTCTTGGTTCTCTTGGTCTTGGGAGTTGGAGAGGGTTGATCCACTACCACTGGTGAGATGGCCCTTCTCTTCCTCTTGCTACTCCTGGGAGTGTTGGACTTCTTTCAAGGAGACTTTCCTTTTTCTTCTGGCTGCAAGCATGTTTCAAACACATTCCAAAATAAGAAGTATGTCCATGCTATGTTTCTTCTTTGTATTAGTTCTTGGATAATCAACTTTTTCAGGCCATGATGGGATAGCCTGCCTACAATTTTGGTGGGCTGGGCTTTGACCTAATGGGCCATCTTGGTCAGGTTCTTGTGTATGTAGAAAGGCAGGTTCAGTGGGATCCTACTAGTGAAATGGTTCTTCAATTTAAAGTGGTATATCATCACCCTGTAATACATGCCTTCACAAGTTATATAAACCATGATTGCTTTAAACAATTGCTACCACTTCTCCTCAAGCCAGGTTGAAGGGATGATTTTATTCCATACTACATTCTTATGTTCAGGCTTCAAGTAAGACCTGAATTTGACATCTGTCATGATGGTGGTCTTGAACCATTTATCCCTAGTCCTTGGGAGTTCTGTTACTTCTACTATTAGGGCCTCATCAACTTAGAAATTATGCTCCTTCTTTGCCTACTTCTGGTACTTCTGCTACTTCTTTTCCTATCAATTCCTTTGAACCATCAAAAGAGAGAGCAAAGGATTATGTGACTTGCTGGTGGGATCCCTGAATTTTCTCACAGAACCTATAACAGACTACAGCTTTGAAGAATTGGTACACCTCTGGGTGTGACTTGAGATAGCCAATGTCCCTGAATTCCTATATGAGGGTAGGTTCTCCTCCTTTCTTCATTACTGGACTGCTCTCCTCGTACCTACAAAAACCAAAATTCAAACCCTATTGGAAGGATATTATCGTGTTGGATTCATGAAGAGCTTGGATGAGTGAGGATGCATGCAGGAAAATGTGGAATGGAATGAGGAGAGGGTGTTGATTTTGAGGGGTTTATCAGTAATTGGTACTTGAGCAGGGGGACAGTAAGTTCTAATGAGAACCGTGATATGGCCAGTACAGTGATATTTTTAACTGGGACTTAACGTTTTGTGGTGGTTCGGCTGCAGTCATGGGATAGGTGGAGGGTAGCTAGGGTGTGAGTCTCTTATCCATCACTTTATTTTCATAATGACCTTTTCTTTACCAACTCATGATTTTTTCCCAGTCCCAGTCTTTTCGATGGATAAGTGCTTGATAATGGAGTTCATCATGCTGATGATGGTTGATTTTGACGGATGTACTAACCGTTTTCTTCTTTTGGCACTTTTGGTGGTGAAGGTAATATTGGATCCAGTTTTTAGATTCCAAAAGCTAGGATTTTTGGTGGCTAATGAACTATTGAGAAGTCCGCCTAAGCCACTGAAATCTTTTCTTCAAAATTATATTTTAAACACGTAGTTAATGAGCTTCCGGTGGTTAATGTATTCTTGGACCAAACTGTTAAGTTGCTGAAAGCTGGGCTTTTCGATGGCTAATGAACTATTGAGAATTTTGCCTAAGCCACCAAAAGATAAACTTTGATTTTTTATGGAAAAACAGAGCATAAGGCGTTCCAAATTTATTAAACATACCAACATATTTCATAATGTGCCTTGAAATCTTGATCACTATGCAAAAAATAAATTTTCTAAGTTTGACCTAGTGAAGACTAGTTTATTTAGGAGATAACATCTGGCTCCCACTCGAGGATGGGAACCTTCCTGTGAAGTCCCAATAAACCCAGACCAAATTCCTCTCCTGAAAAATAAGAATTAAACCTATTTTCTATTGTTCCATTGGGCATGGAGTTTATTTTGCAAAAAAAAAAGACAACAGAAATAATATTTTACAATAATAAGGCTTTAAACCCTTAGATGAAATAGAGTTTCAGAAATCACCCATTGACTGGTCCATCAAAAACCTCCTCTCCTTCCATATTTTTTAGTTTGAAAGTGTTGTTCTATTGCACCTGAGCTATCACAAAAGGGCCTATCAATAGAGAGTCAAATTTACCATGATTTCCCTTGCCTTACCTGACAACATCCCATTTGAGAACCCAATATCCAACCTGAAAATTGTCCACCTTTTTGTTCTTGTCAAAAATACTTTTAATCTTCCTTTGATGAGATTCTGAATTCTCCACCACATGTTCCCTGACATGCTGCAACTCCACCAAATCAAGCATCCTCCTTACCATGTTATTTGGTTCATCATGTTCCTCCTGAAAGAATTTTGCAATTGGTGGAATCAATTGAATGGGAAAAATGGCCTCAGTACCTTAAACCAACTTGAAAGGAGAAGTCCCTATGTATTTTTTATCAATCACTCTGTCATCCCATAGAGAAAACTTTAGCTTAGAATCCCAGCTCTTCTGATTATTCTCCAATAGTTTTCTGATGATTCTAACTAGTATTTTATTGGATGACTCAGCAAGAACATTGCCTTGAGGGTAATAGGAATTGGAATGCACCAATTGAATGCCCATTGACTCACACATGTTAACCAATGCCCCATATTTAAAATCTGGTGCATTATCAGTCACTAGCCTTACTGGGAAACCAAATCTGATAAAGATGTTCTCATATAAAAACTTCGTAATGACTTGGTGAGTGGCATTCCTTGTGGGGACTGCCTCTATCCACCTGGTGAAATAATTAGTGGCTACTAGCATCCACTTGTGCTGACCACTTGATGAAGGATTAATATCACCTATGAAATCAAGACCCCATTGCTGGAAAGGACCATTCACTACAATAGGTCTAAGGGGAAAAGATCTGAGTTGCTACTTTCCTATGAATATTTGGCACTTGTCACAGGCTCTTACAAAGGTACACACATCAGAGAAAAGAACATGCCAATAGTACCCAGCCCTTAGAATCTTATGGGATATGGTCTTCCAGTAATGATGGCCCCCACATGTGCTTGAACGAAATTGATGTATGACCTGAACTGACTCTTCTTTATCTAAGCATCTCAGTAGAACACTAGAAGGATCTTTCCAATACAACAACTTATCAATTATACAAAATTTAACAGACTTAAGCTTAAGAACCTGTGCCTGAGTCAGACTAAGCCCAGGGTGAAATTCTAAACTTTGTAAGAAATGAATAATACTTGAGTACCACTCACATGAGGACAAGTTCTCAGCCACCTACTGACTATCATGCTGCTCCTGAACTGTTTCTGCTACTGCTTCTGCTTCTACCTCTGTCTACGGGTTTGCTGAATTTATACCAATGAAATTCATTCCCAAAAGATCACAATTTTCTTCAGCCATGAGCTTAGCTATACCTTTTCCTTTCACTAGCTTGGTGTCCTTTAATTCTATGTCAAACTCAATAAGCTTGGCAATCCATTTAGCTCTATTTCAATCAATGTCAGGCTGGGTCAAGACAACCTTCACAGCATCTGATGGGACATAGGAAAGGACCTTTTCCTGTAGAATGTAAATCCTGAGGGATTTTAGTGACTTGATGAGAGCATAGGCCTATTTCTCAATAGGATCATATTTCAGTTCAGCATCCCTCAATGTCATGCTAAAGAAGGCAATGGGGTGGTTGATTCTTTCATCATCTTTCTGCAACAAAACTACTGCCACTGTGTCATAGGAATCAAAGCAGAAAATGTAGAAACCCTTGGTGTAGTCTAGACTAATTAGAGTAGGAGCTTCCATGCTAGCCTTATTGATGGCTTCAAAAGAGTTTCTTGCTTACTCTGTCCACTTTATTTCAGCTTTATTCCTCAACATAGAGGTTATGTGTTTTACCAACTCAGAAAAATTTGGGATAAAACTCCTAACAAAATTTATCTTACCCAGGAATGATTGAATGACCTTTTTTGACCTAGGTATGGACAACATCTGGATTGCTTCAACTCGAACAAGATCAATCTTCACACCTTTTGTTGAGACTACGTGACCTAGGATTTTGCCCTCCCTGAGAGAAAATTGTGACTTCTTTGGGTTTAGAGATATTCCAAACTCTCTACATTTCAAAAACACCTTCCTCAAGTGCTACAAATGTTCTTCATGGCTATTGGTGTAAACAATGAGGTCATCAAGGTATATGAGAACAAACTTGTCTTTCAATCCCACAAAAGCTATGTCCATGTCTCTCTGAAAGGTGGCCCCAACATTCAATATCCCAAATGGAATCTTGGCATACATGAAAGTAACCTAGGGAGTGGTAAATGCATTTTTCTCTTGATCATTGGGGTGTACAGAAACTTGATTGTAGCCAGAGAAACCATCTAGGAATGACATGACACTAGCTACTGAGACTGTTTGGAACAGATGCTCCATCTTTGGAAAGGGGTAGTTGTCTTTCTTAGAACATTTGTTTAGGTTTCTGAAATCAATGCATAACTGGATCTCCCCATTTTTCTTCCTCACTATCACTAGGTTTCCAATCCATTTGGAATATCTCAGTGGGATTATGATTTTTTCATTAAGGAGCTTCCGGATTTCTTTCTCAATTACTTGTAGAAGGAGGGGACTGATAGGTCTTAACTTTTGTTTGAAAGGGATGATGTCCTTTTCTAGGGGAATCCTATGTTGGATGATAGTTGTTCCATAGGTTTTCAGATCACTGTATTCCTGAGAAAATACATTAGCAAACTCTTTCATAAGACTACACAGTTCTGACTTCTGATTAGCATTTAACTTAGAGGACAAATTTACCAATTTTGGATGACTTTGGCTATTTAGGTTGTGCTCATGGATAGAAGGGTCTTTCTCCCTTTTGACAGGTTTGAAATGGACATTATTATGATAGAAAATCTCTTCTAGGGGCACCAAATTCCGAGTTATATAATTGCTAGGCAGCTAAACAATATTCTGATCTCCTATTTTATCTCCTGATTTGAGTTTCTGGGATTCTTCCATATTTTTTTTTTCTTGATCAATATGCATATCAAAAAACTCATCTACGACCTAGAGGAATTTACTAAGTTCATCATCATTTTCAAAAACTTTCCAAAATTTCACATTATCAGGGAGGGATGGCCTATACTTGACCTGGATCTCATAGTTCAGCTTAGGAGGAGAAGGGGGAATGAACATAATTGCAGATACAACAAGGGAATCAGCTAGATGGTTCATAGCCCTAGGTATATATGAGAGTTCAAAAAACATGAAAGTGTCCCTGATTTTCCATACCTCATCTCTGTATTCCTTCACCCTGACATTCGTTGCTTAAAAAGTATTGTTCACCTACTGTATGATGAGATCTGCATCTCCAAATATCTTTAGGTACATGACTCCCATTTCCTTGGTAGCCTTCTCTCCCAAAAAAAATGCCTCATATTCTACTATGTTGTTAGTAGTCTTGAAATCCATCTTATAAGAAAAATGTATAGTCTCCTTTGAAGGAGAAATCAGGACTATACCTACACCTGCTGAGGCATGAGTGTTGGCCCCATCAAAAAACATGCTCCAAATAGAGGTGGTTATTTCCTCAGGTGTCTAATATGTAGGTCTTGCAATTTTCATGGATGTTGGCTGGGAATGATCTATCTGCAGGAGGAATGTCCCAAAGTTTGTGTCTACTACATAGGTGAGATGATTTATAGAGTTCTTGGCATTACTGATGATGTAGGTGAATTGGTTCTCTCTGTAGGGTCTCTTGGTTTCTCCTCCAAACATTGGCATTGTAGCATATGTAAGGTCCATCTAAAGGGTACCACCCATCCTTTTACTCCATGAGCAAGAAAAATGGAGGCCAAACTTAGGTGGGATGTCAACCACTACTATGTCCATCATTATGCTTTTTGAAGGCAGCTGGGAGAGTTTTATGATAAGGTCTTTGATGAGGCCCAGGAATTTGACCTTACTAGAGTCAAAAGAGAACAACTCATGTTAGGGTTTTGTAATGTTGAGGCCAAGCTCATCCATCACAGCTTTTGGAATTAGGTTATGGCATGATCCTGAGTCAAGGAAATAGTTGTGAAGGATTTTATCATGGAAGTTCAAAGATATGTAGAAAGGTGGGAAAGACTCATCCATCTTTGCAATCATAGGACCTATGATTACTTTGGGCTTATCATCTTGCAAGTTCACAAAGTCGGAATCTATGGGTGTCCTTGGCTGAATAGATTTCAGTATGGATGACTTGAAGGAATCATTCTTCCTGATCTCTATCAAGGGAAAAGGGATTTTTAACTTCTAAATTTCTGACTCAAAATTGAAAGAATAGGATTATTTGTCAGAAGTTCTTACCTCTTGTGGTGTGGCTTTGAGCTGAATAGGATCATGGGATGATGGATGTAATTGCCTTTGATTCTGTTTTGGAGGAGCAACCATATTTATAGGGGCAAGACTCTTCTTCACAGGAGCAACAATTCTGGATCTCAAATTATAACCCTCTTGATCATCTGCCTGATACAAAGATTCTTCCATGATCTACTCATTTATGAGGGCTTCCTCATATTCTGCTTGTGTCAGGAAAGAGAGATATACTTCATCTTCCATATAGTTGATGTTGTCTTCTGCCTCCCCTTCTTCCTGAGTAAACTCTTGTTCTTATTCTAGTACATCATTCTAAAAAGGATCTCTGATTCTTTGATCCTCAGCTTGATTCCTATCCCTTTGAAGGATCTAAGCTGGTGGGTTATTTCTTCTGTAATGGAAAAAATTAGGGTTTCTTAGAGCAAAATAATTTATCCCTTTACCTCTCACAAGTATTTTCCCTCAGTGTTTAAGTCTAGAAATTTCAGCTATCAGACTGTCCAACATTTTGGCCATTTTCTCCATTTTATTCTTTGATGAAGAAGCCCCTAGAGGATCTGAGGGTTGCTTCTTCCTGTCCATTTTCCCCTTAACCTTCTAAGATGCAATGATATTCGATTAAACTTCAAGAGAAGCATCTTGCATGAGTGATAGAGAAGTTGATATTGTTTCTCTGAGAAGAAGATAGAACTCAGAGTCAAAGGCATTGGCATAGGTGATTTTGGCTGAAGTGTCAGTTGGATTGATCTTAGCAGGGATCTTGTTGAGCATATTGTTAAATATTTTGGTGAAGTTGGAAATAGACTCACCATTCTCTCTTCTCGGATTGCTAAATTCAGTGATATAGTAAAGGTGGTCTCTTATTTCTCCCTAATGCTTCAAAAATATATCATCTAGCGCTACAATTCCTACTATTGATCCAGCAGGAAACTCTTTGAACCATTTTCTAGCCTGACCATCTATACTTTGCACAAAAACCCTAGTCCACACATCCTCTTGTTCAATTTTTATATTCTCAACATAACCGTAGAATGCCTCTAAGTGTTCTTTAGCTATGAAATCTCCCTATCCTGTAAAATTAGGCATGTATTTGAGATAATCTCCAGTAGGCATAGCAGAGAGGGGGTTAGGAAAATTTAGAAGGGCATATCTGGCAACAAGGATCCTTTCCATTTTGGTCAGAGGGGCAGCCATATTGGATGTGGGTATGGAAAGGGAAAAAGGATATACTGCTGGTGTGGGTGGTAGCTAAGAGAGTATTTAGGGTGGATTTATCCTAGTGGAGTCACTAGGGATTAGATCTACACAAGCAGCAGTGCTTGAAGATTCCTCAACCCTAAAATTTTCTGATTCAATTATAAATTCCTGAGAACTATATGTTTCAGTAGAAGAAGATTGAAATGGAGGTCTATTTGATAAAACAATAGAAATACCTTTGGAAATACCTGGTGTAGCTCCCCTTGTAGCTCTGGAGGTATTTCTTAGTGATGCCCTTGCTCTTCTTAAAATCTCTTCTGGATCTGAAAGAGGTGTTACTGGTGGCCCTTGAGGGTTTTCTATGGTACTTGGTCTTCTTGAATTCACCTTATTCCATTGGAGTTGCAAGATAGATGATTACAACCAAAATAGTGTCCAAAATTTGTCTATCATCAAATTAGGATCTATGTCATCCCCCAGGGAAGCTGAGCTTCAATCTCCTCTCCGCGGCAATGATGCGAATTTGTTAGCTCTCCAGGAAACTCCTATAGGTTGTAGCTCGAGGATGCCTGGTAACTTCAATATTTATTCAATGGTTTACTAAATGGATCAAGTCATATGACCTATAAGACCTCACTCACTCAAGACATGCATAAAACTCAATCAAATAGATAAGGCTTCTAACTATCAATGTTCATAGCGTTGATAATAAGGTGAATAAATAGAGAACTCACTATGCTGGCAGATTCATATATAAATCAATCACATATGAATGGATAATCATAACAAGGAAAAATACTTTTAATTCAACTCATGAACACATAGATAGGATTACAACTATCTGGTATTAGATAAAAAGAATAAACCTGAATCAGACATCCAAGCACAAGTACAGAACAGAAAAGAGATGGAACCTGAACATATAATGTAAAAAGAGCTTATATTAAATTATGAATAACATGAGAAGATTGATAACAATAAGGGTCTAAAATTATTTGAACTCGAACCCTTGCTTCTACATTAGTCCTAGGCTTTATGGCCTTTATAAAATTTATTTCAGATCCTGTTTTTGCAAAAATAGATAACATAACTGTTTTTGCAAAAATTAGGTCAAAAACCCTAACTGAAGTGCTTGTCTATGTAACTCTAATACTTGTTCACTCCTTGAAATATTTAACAAATGCAGTGATCACTGAAGTAGAACTAGGCCCTGTTATCTTACAGATAAGTCATGATTTGTCAAAAGTAGGTAGGGTTTGTGACCCTTTTCACCTCGTTGGAGCTTCAAAACTGGAACATACCCAATCTACTGGTGCCTTTAATTAATGTTCAACTTCATAACTCATATTTGAGGTATATAGATCAATGAAAATGGGTTTTGTGTGGAAGCATGTCTTTCTGCACTATTTCTCTGCTTTTAGTGGTTAATAAAACCGAATTCTAGGTCTGTAAGCTGTCGAAAGCTCTGCTTTCGATGGCTAATGAACAACTGATGCGTTCACCTAAGCCACTGAAAGCTTTGTTTCTGCAAAATTTGAATTAGTATTTTAATCACCCTTTTACAACTTTACTTCTTCCCTTCTAGTATTTCTTCAACCTGTATAGGGTTTGGAATAATAGCAAGATCATGGGCTACCTCTAGATCCTAAAGGCTTATTGCTTCCTCTGCTAGGATTTCCAGTGCAATGTGATATTCAAAGCTAGGGTTTGATTTTTTCTTCTACAACCTCGACATTCTAATCATCCTGTAGAACCTGGAGTTGTCCTTAATTAATATTAGATTCCTTTTTTGCTGCAGGATATACATCCCTCTCATTTCTAGAAGAGAATTATGAAATTCAATATTTTTCTTGGTTAATATTGCATTATTTCTTTTTATCTCTCTCTTTAAGACCTCTAGTTCATATATTTTCCCTCATTGCTAGTTGATTCTCTGGAACCTAGGTTTGCTATAGGAAGTCTCTACCATTGGTTCATCTTGACCCTCCCTTAGTGTAGGTGAGGGAAAATCCTCATGTTCTACTGCAACCTACTTTGGGAGGTCAACTTCCTTCCCTTATTCTTCTTCAGAGTCTGAGTAAGGTAGGTTAAGTACATTTTTACCTTGTGTTGGAGCCTCCCCCTCCTTTCCATTGAAATCCATATTTATCTTCGTTCTGTTGGTCTTGGGAGTTGGAGAGGACTGATCCACTACCATTGGTGAGATGGCCCTTCTCTTCCTCTTGCCACTCCTGGGAGTAGTGGACTTATTTGAAGGAGACTTTCCTTTTTCTACTAGCTATAATCTTGTCTCAAACTCATTCCAAAATAATAAGTATGTCCATGCTATGTTTCTTCTTTATATAAGTTCTTGGATAATGAAATTTATCAGGCCATGATGGGATAGCCTACTTGCAATTTTGGTCGGCTGGGATTTGACCTGATGGGCCATCTTGGTCAGGCTCTTGTGTAGGTAGAAAGGCAGGTTCAGTGGGATCCTGCTAGTGAAATGGTTCATCAATTTAAAGTGGTATATAATCACCCTGTTATACCTTCCTTCACAAGTTATATAAAACAGGATTTCTTTCAACAACTGCTGCCACTTCTCCTCAAGCTAGGTCTAAGGGATGCTTTTCTTCCATACTACATTCTCGTTTTCAGGCTTCAAGTAAGACCTAAATTCCACATCCTTCATGATGGTGGTCTTGAACCGTTTCTCCCCAATCCTTGAGAGTTATGCTACTTCAGCTATTAGGGACTCATCAACCCGGAACTCTTATTTTCCTATCAATTCCATTAAGCCATCAAAAGAGAGAGAAAAGGCTTCTACCACTTGCTGGTGGGATCCTTGAATTTTCTCACAGAACCTGTAACAACCTGCAGCTTTGAAGAATTAGCACACCTTTGGGTGTGACTCGAGATAGCCAATGTCCCACAATTCCTATCTAAGGGAAGGTCCTCCTCCTTTCTTCATTACTGGACTTCTTTCCTCGTGCCTACAAAAGCCAAAATTCAAACCCTGTTGGAAGGAGATTATCGTTATAGATTCAAGAAGGGCTTGGATCAGTGAGGCTGCATGTAGGAAAATGTGGAATGGAATGGGGAGAGGGTGTTTATTTTGAGGGGTTGATCAGTAATTGGTACTTGAATAGGGGGACAGTAAGTTTTGATGAGAACCGTGAGATAGCCAGTGCAATGATCTTTTTAACTGGGACTTAACATTTTGTGGTGGTTCGACTGCAATCACAAGATAGGTGGAGGGTATCTAGGGTTTGGGTCTCTTATCCATCACTTCAGTTTCATAACAACCTTTTCTTTACCATCTCATGATTTTTTCGCAGACCCAGTCTTTTCGGTGGTTAAGTGCTCGATAATGGCGTTCCTCATTTTGACGATCGCTGATTTTTACAGATGTACTAACCGTTTTCTTCTTTTGGCGCTTTCAGTGGTTAAGGTAATCTTGGATCCAATTTTTCGCTACAAAAAATTAGGCTTTTCTATGGCTAATGAACTGTTGAAAAGTTTGCCTAAGCCACCGAAATCTTTTCTTCAAAATTATATTTAAAAAACGTAGTTAATGAGCTTTCAGTGGTTAATGTATTCTTGGACTAAACTGTTAAGCTATCAAAAGCTGAGATTTTCGATGGCTAATGAGCTATTGAGAAGTTTGCCTTAGCCACCAAAATCTAAACTTTGATTTTTTATGGAAAAACAGAGCATAAGGCATTCCAACTTTGTTAAACATACCAACATATTTCATAATGTGCCTTGAAATCCTGATCACTATGCAAAAAATAAATTTTCTGAATTTTACCTAGTGAGGGATAATTTATTTAGGAAAAAATATCTAGCTCCTACTCGAGGATGGGAAACTTCCTATGAGTTCCCAAGAACCCCAGACCAAATTCCTTTCCTGAAAAATAAGAATTAAACCTATCTTCTACTGTTCCATTGGGCATGGAGTTTATTTTGCAAAAAAAACAAAAACAACAGAAATAATACTTTACAATAATAAGGCTTTGAATCTTTAGATAAAATAGAGTTTCAGAAATCACCTATTGAATGGTCCATCAAACACCTCCTCGCGTTCCATATTTTGCAGTTTGAAAGTGTTGTTCTGTTGCACCTGAGCTATCACAAAAGGTCCTATCCATAGAGAGTCAAATTTACCATGATTTCCCTTGTCTTTCCTGACAGCATCCCATTTGAGGACCCAATATCCAACCTGAAAATTGTCCACCTTTTCCTTCTTGTCAAAAAATACTTTTAATCTTCTTTTGATGAGCTTCTGACTTCTCCACCACTTGTTCCCTGACTTGCTGCAACTCCACCAAATCAAGCATCCTCCTTACCATGTTATTTGGTTCATCCTGTTCCTCCTAAAATAATTTTGCAACTGGTAGAATTAGCTGAATGGCAAAAATGACCTTAGTACCATAAACCAACTTGAAAGGAGAAGTCCTTATGGAATTTTTATCAGTCACTCTGTCATCCCATAGAGCAAACTTTAGATTAGAATCCCAGCTCTTCTGATTATTCTCCAATATTTTTCTGATGATTCTAACTAGGATTTTATTGGATGACTCATCAAGGCAATTTCCTTGAGGGTAATAGGAAGTGGAATGCACCAATTGAATTCCCATTGACTCAAACATGTTAACCAATGCCCCAACTTTAAAAGTTGCTGCATTATTTTATCAGTCACTAGCCTTACTGGGAAACCAAATCTGATAAAGAAGTCCTCATATAAAAACTCCATAATGACTTGGTGAGTGGCATTCTTTGTTGGGACTTCCTCTATCCACTTGGTGAAATAATCAGTGGCTACTAGGATCCACTTGTGTTGACCACTTGATGAAGGATTAATCTCACCTATGAAATAAAGACCCCACTACTGGAAAGGACCATTCACTACAATAGGTCTAAGGGGAAAAGATCTGATTTGTTTCTTTCCTATGAATCTTTGGCACTTGTCACAGGCTCTTACAAAGGTACACACATCAGAGAAAAGAACAGGGCTATGGTACCCAGCCCTCAGAATCTTGTGGGCTATGGTATTCCAGTAATGATGGCCCCCACATGTTCTTGAATGAAACTAATGTATGACTTGAACTGACTCTTCTTTATCTAAGCATCTCAGCAAAACACCACAAGGATCTTTCCAATACAACAACTTATCAATTATACAAAATTTAACAGACTTAAGGTTAAGAGCTCATGCTTGATTCAAACTAAGCCCAAGGGAAACCTCTAAAATTTGCAAGAAATAAATAATACCTGAGTACCACTCACATGAGGACAAGTTCTTAGACACCTGCTGATTGTCATGCTGCTCCTGAACTGTTTCTCCTACTTCTTCTGCTGCTACCTCTGTCTGCAGGTTTGCTGAAGTTATACCAATGGAATTCATTCCCAAAAGATCACAATTATCTTCAGCCATGAGCTTAGCTAGACCTTGGCCTTTCACTACATTGGTGGTATTTACTTCTATGTCAAACTCAATAAGCTTGACAATCCATTTAGCTCTCTTTACATCAATGTCAGGATGGGTCAAGACATCCCTCACAGCATCTGAAGGGACATAGGCAAGGACCTTTGCATGTAGAATGTAAATCCTAAAGGGTTTCAATGACTTGATGAGAGCATAGGCTTGTTTCTCAATAGGATCATATTTTAGTTCAGCATCCCTCAATGTCTTGTTGAATAAGGCAATGGGGTGGTCGAAGCCTTCATCATCCTTCTGCAACAGAACTGCTGCCACTATGTCATAGGAAGCAAAGGAGAAAATGTTGAAACCCTTGGTGTAGTCTAGACTAATCAGAATGGGAGCTTCCATGATATCCTTCTTGATGGATTCAAAAGAGTTTCTTTCTTTCTCTGTCCACTTGATTTCAGCTTCCTTCCTCAACATAGAGGTTATGTGTTTTACCAACTCAGAAATTTTTTGGATAAACCTCCTAATAAAATTTATCTTACCCAAGAATGACTGAATGTCCCTTTTTGACCTAGGTATGGACAACATCTGGATTGCTTCAACTCAAACAGGATCAATCTTCACACCTTCCGTTGAGACTATGTGACCTAGGATTTTTCCCTCCCTGAGAGAAAATTGAGACTTCTTTGGGTTCAGAGATATCCCAAACTATCTACATCTCAAAAACACCTTCCTCAAGTGCTGCAAATGTTCTTCATGGATATTGTAGTAAACAGTGAGGTCATCAAGGTATATGAGAACAAACTTATCTTTGAATCCCACAAAATCAATGTCCATGGTTCTTTGAAAGGTGTCCCCAACATTCAATATCCCAAATGGCATATTGGCATACATGAAAGTACCACAGGGAATGGTAAATGCAGTTTTCTCTTGATCATCGGGGTGTACAGAAACTTGATTGTAGCCAGAGAAACCATCTAGGAATGACATGACACAAGATCCTGAGACTGTTTGCAACAGATGCTCCATATTGGGCAAGGGGTAGTTGTCTTTCTTAGAACATTTGTTTAGGTTTTTGAAATCAATGCATAATCGGATCTCCCCATTTTTCTTCCTCACTATCACTAGGTTTCCAATCCATTTGGAATATCTAAGTGGGATTATGATTTTTGCATTAAGGAGACTTTGGATTTATTTATCAATTACTGGCAGAAAGAGGGGACTGATAGGTATTAACTTTTGTTTGAAAGGGATGGTGTCCTTTTCCAGGGGAATCCAATGTTGGATGATAGCTGTGTCATAGGTTTTCAGATCAATGTATTCCCAAGCAAATACATCAGCAAACTCTTTCATAAGACTACACAGTTCTAACTTCTTATCAGCATTTAACTCAGAGGACAAATTTACCAATTTTGGATGACTTTGGTTATTTAGGTTGTGCTCATGGACAACATGGTATTTCTCCCTTTTGACAGGTTTGAAGGGGACATCATTATGATAAAAAAGCTCTTCTACGGGCACCAGACCCCGAGGTATATAATTGATAGGTAGCTAAACAATCTTCTGATATCCTATTTTATCTCCTGATTTGAGTTTCTGGGATTCTTCCATATTTAGGTTTTCTTGATCAATATGCATGTCAAAAAACTTAGCTACGACCTAGAGGAATTTATTGAGTTCATCATCATTTTAAAAAACTTTCCAAAATTTCACATTATCATGGAGGGATGGCTTGTACTTGAAATGGATCTCATAGCTCAGCTTAGGAGGAAAAGGGGGAATGAACATACTTGCAAAGACAGCAAGGGAATCATTTAGATGGTTCATAGTGTTATAGCCTGCTTTTTTATTTTCATTTTTAATGTATTTTCTTATGTTTTGTAGCTTGGTTTTGTTCATTTCTCTTAAAAAAAAATTGGTTCTTAGGATAGTTTTAATCTTTTTTCTTTAATTTTCATGTTTGTATTTAGGTGATTTCTTAGTTTTATTTTCTAATTTTGATTTTATTTATCAAAATTCATAGTTAAGGGGATTATATAATGTTTATATTAATTAAAAAAGTCCTAAAAATATCTTAAAGTTTTGATCTAGATCATTTTACCAAAGCTAAATCATTACTAGGAGTTGTATTTTTGAAAATCATTGAAACATGTTTTCTTGTAGCGCAAGCCTGAAAAAGTTACACATGCGTGCTACAAGAAAATTGTGCTATTCAAAAATCATGATTTTTGGTTCAAATTTTTGGAAATTCGTGCAAGTGAGATGTCATTCATATTTGGTTAATGGATTTGATATGTGTTCTTGTCCAGAATGATCATTGTGACAGGTGTTAATACTTCAAGCAAGTCATCATTAGGGAAAATTGAGGTTTTCTGGTGCAGAGTGATGGAATAATGATAATTAAACGTGATGAGGCAAATTCACCTTGAATTTAATATCTTCTGAACCACATGAAGATTAGATGAGTTTGTGGTGAAGTGTTAGCAGTTTGTAATCAAGTTTTGAAGCAGGTCGTAAAATTAGGTCTTTGAGGGGTGACTATTTGGAGCTATCGTGGTAGTCAGAGAAGATTAAGGAATGAAATTCGACACCTACCAGACAAGAAAATACAATTCTAGCACCTGGATTCACCACTCTGACAGTCAGGATGTGAATTGATGTCAAAGTTCATGTATTTGGGTTTATACTAAACAGATGATTAATTATGGAATTTAATAAAGATTGTTAGTATGTAAACATAAATCATACTAAATGTCGAATTCTATGTCAATAGAATAAAGACATTTATCAGTTTAAGTGATAGAGTCCAGTTTGGGGGTTTAGTTTCCAAATATAGCACTGTCTGTCAAATTGTCAAGATTTGAATAGAATTAGAATTTGTCTTACTAAAAGAAGCAATTTGACAGTCATTTAAAATGAAAAGATTTGGTAAAACCAATAGAGCTGAACCTTCAAACATGAACTGGGTTCATACTTTTCCAGACTATGCAAGATTGTTTTTAGAGGCAAGATGGTTAAGCATTTTTGAAATAATTGAGGGGTATCACACAGAAGTCTCTTATAAATTTGCTCAGTGTTTGATAAAGATATGGTTACTTTTGATACTTTGAAGTTTAAGTTGACCAGAGAATTGTTATTAGAATCTACAGGGATCCCAGATGAAGGCGAATATTGGTTTAAAAAAGTTCCTTTCACCTTTGATGCACAGAAATACTTACTTCCAGATGTGGTAGCATATTGGGGTAAAGGGGTACATATTCAAAAATTTAAACCTGAATGGATAGAGCCCATCAAAATCTTGCAAAGTTATATCACTTGTGAAGGGATATTTGCATCTATTTTTAAGTATCATTTTAGGTTTTTGCAACATCTCATCCATGAAGCAAAAATGAATCTTCCATTCTTATTCCTTAAGAGTTTACAAAAGATGTCTAGTACGGTGAAGGAGCATCCAGATCACACTAAACAATCTATGTTTCACCATGGGATTATAAATTTAGTCATAAGTACTATGCTTCGAAAGAGGGGGAATACATGGGATTATTTTTTATTTTGGTCTGGTTTTCAAATAGAGAAAGAAGATCAGGCTCAGAAGAGACAGTTGAATAAAGGTCAGAAGTTGGTCAAGAAGTTAAAAATGAAAGTCACAGTCAAGTATGAAGAGGATAATGAACCAAAAAAATCTATGACTCAAGAAGATAAAAATGTTGAAGTTGAACAGCAAATCAATATTGAAGAGAATGAAACTTCAAAGCAAGAAGTGAAGGAGGTGGAGTCTGTAGAAAATATTTTTCATGCAAAACTGAACCAAGGTGTAAAGGAAGATGTGAAAGAATAGGAACAAGTTCCTATTACAGTACTTTATAAAGAGGAAGAAAAGTCATTGTATGATGAAGTTAGGGTTCATACTGAACATAAGATACAGACACAGTCTGAAGAAGAAGCAATGCCAGGAGGGATGAAAAGAAAAGTTGTCCAGCTAGCTTCTATCAAACATCAACGAAACGTTTTAAGCATGTTAGGAGAAATTAGAACAACTTGGAGGCCAAAGACTAGACCAAAGAACAAACTCGGATTGAATATGAAGAAATTGTTAAACCCTAAACTAGATAAAAAGAAGACTACAGTAATTGAGGACTCTTCATCTCAGGAAGAGTTAGAAGAAAATGAAGATAAAAAATAAAAGGAAATGAAGGGTAAAATGCAATGGTTTCAAAAAATAAATCATCTTTTACTGAGACCAAAATTTCAGAGATATTTGAGGAAGTTCAAAAGAAGGTAATTTTAGATCAGCATCAAAGTGATTTAAAGAAACAACATTCAGTTATATCAAGCTCTTAGACAGATAAAGGAAGGCTTGCTGAGCAATCAACCCAATGCAATATTGAAGCTAAAGAGTATTCAGAAATCCTTGTGACCATGACAGAGCAAATGGAAGAAGATGAGCATATTTTTAAGAAGCTGAAAATCCCTTGGATGCCAGAAGAAATGCATCTAGCATCAGAAGGGAAGTGCATTGATTCTGAACATGAGAATTTGTAGAGGAATATTAAACAGTACAAATATCAGATTGAGTACCTATAGGAGACAAATGAAGGATTAGTGACTTCCAATAGAAGACTGAGAGAAGATCTAGAAGAGGTGAATAGCCACTATCAAGAAATGATTACAGTTTCTAAGGAGGCTTTAAAAAGAAAAAGACATACTCAAAGCCTATTTATAGAACTAAAAAAAAACTATTCAAGAGCTAACAGAGCAAAATGAGGAGCTGACAAAAAGAGTTGAATATTTGTAAGCAGAGCACCAAAAGGAAAGAAGGAAGACTCAAGCTTTAGAAGGAATTGCTCTTTTAGCAGAGGCAACAAAGGACTTGTAAAGTTCTTTAAGAATAGTAGTTATTAGTTAGTTTGTGAAAAAGTTATTTTATTTTTGTATAATGATAATTCTTATTGAACAATTCGGTACTAGGAATTAAAGGTAGTTTTTCAATTATGTAACTGTTGTTAAGAAAACAAGATAAAAGTAAGGCTGAGAAAGGACCAAGGGTTCGATTTTTGTTGCAAGGGGAGGCTAACAAGCTGTGGTTTATGAATCTAAGTGTAAAAACTCTTATGTATTTTTGAAATACTAATTATGAAATATATGCAACTATAAGCCCTATTTAGCTTACTTTCTGGTTTCATTTCTGATTTGTGTTAATCACTTAGTTGATATACTCATTTTTTGTTTAAAGTTATTATGCATGAAATGCTTTTTGACTGTGGGTGGAATTCAGTGCTGTGATTATTGTGTCTGGTTTTTTTTTTATCTATTGTGCATCTCATTCCTTAAATTGTTCATGATTTAGTGTTTGCTTTAGTTTCATGAAGTTTCTTCCCTCTTGTCTACAAACCGTAAAACCAAAACCCTAGAAAAACCTATTTTACTTAATTGTGTTTATTGAGATTGTGTTGGCTTGTTATTTCATAGTCTGAGAACAATTTTTGGCACTAACATCATTGGTGCCATTTCCAGGGATGAAGATGAAATCCTATTTTCCCTGGGTTACTCATTATTTCACTTATTTTGAGAGGTGAACTTAAAATAGCAAATTTTAAAAGACTACTTTTCACCAAATTTTTCACAGTGGCTACTAAAGGAGTTGGAACAAGAAGTAGACCTAGTCCACCTTTACAACTGGGTGTCTCAGACCCAAAATGAATTTTTAAAATAGCTAGGAAAATCAAAAGGTCTCAGTCATCACCAGCCCTATGTAACCCTGATCAACTAGACATATCATCACCTTTTTATGTTCTAAAGGGAGAGGAACAAGATTCATCCTGGTTGAAACCTACAATCCTTGTTAGTGATTTTCAGGTTTTCATTGATCCTCAATCTTTCAAGAAAGAAAAGACCTTATCTCCTGGAAAAATCCCTTTATTTCAACTCAAAGTTAGCAAGACTCCTTTTCAACCAAGTCCTAGTAAGGTTATTCCTTCATCTAAATTAGTCAATTTAAATATGGCAGCCCAAAATCAACCATTAGACATCATGGACTGAATGGTGGAAGCTAGGTATGAACCTCTAGTTTTGCCTTAGCCTTTGAATGCACTTCCTTGGGGAAATTACCAAAAATACTTACCTAGGTTTAATGGACAAGGTGAGACTACAGCTGAGGAGCATTGGGATGCATTTCTTAGCTATGTTGATAATCAAAATATAGAGGCAAAGGATGTGTGGATGAGGATGTTCGTATAGAGTCTAGATGGAGAGGTCAGAAAATGGTTCAAAGAGTTACCAGCAAACTCTATTACTATAATAGAAGAGCTTTAGGATCTTTTTATGATACAATGGGGTGATACTAAGGATCACACATATTACATTATAGAGTTTGGATCTCTTATAAGAAAGAAAGATGAAACCATAGATGATTTTTCAAAGAGGTTCAATAAAATGTATGGCATAATTCTTGTAGAGATTAAACCTTCTGAAACTTCTACAAAACTCACTTATGCTAATGCTTTTGATCATGAGTTTTCCCTTCTATTGATGGGAAGAAGACCTGTTACTTTACTTAACATGCAGGAGTCAACATTAGAAGTGGAGTCTAATATACTTGCTTCTAATAGATTGAAGGGAAACTCAGCTCAACAAGTATATGATAGAAAGGGTAAGAAAGAGGTAGCTCCAGTGGTTTCCACATCCCACTCCGCAGAAGGTAAAATTGATGAGATGGCCAAGCGAGTGAAAATCCTAACAACAAAATTAAACAAGTTGGAATTGGAGAAAAAATCAAATAAACCTGTTCAAGAGGGAGACAGAAAACCTAATAATCCAAATCAATTCAGAAGACAGTTTGCACCTCGTTTCATTCCTAGAGAGAGAAGAAACAATGATATACAATGAGAAAGGAGAGAATATGAGGATCAAAAGGTGCTAACACCACTTTAGAATAATATAGCTGATGAGGGAGAAATAGAAGAAGAAGAGTTCTTTGAGGATCCAAATCAGGATATGAATTATTTTGGAGAACAGTTGACTAAAGGTTTTGTGACTGAGGAGGATTTTTTAAATGCAGAATATTATGATGTAGATGTGTTTGAAAAATAAGATGATTTAAATATTTAAGTGACTGCTGATATATATCAGATTGATCCAAAGAAAACCCTAAATTTGATATTAGGACCAAAACAGGTGATTCAAAATCCCAGGAAGAAGGTAATTCTGCCTCCTAAATAGCAGTCTGATCCAGTATTAGGAAAAAATAGAATCTGGATAAACAAAAGAAAATTGTTGAAGTTGAAGAAGTGAACAAAGGTAGGCAGAATTTTAATCTAGAAAATGAATTGTGCAAAATTAGGATTCCTATGCCTTCCACTGAGTTAATAAAGAATCATTCTTATAAAAAAATCAGTTTTAAAAATGATTGGTTCAGCAAACAGTCAAGTAACCTCTGACACAGTAAATCTACAAGAGGAAAATCCTAAAATTTTCATTGGATCAGCTTTAGTAGAAAAAATTGAAAATGATGCAAGTGCATCTCCTCCTTTTTACATTACTGTAACGATTCATGAGCAAATGATACATAATTTCCTTTTGGATTCAGGAGCATCTCATAATCTCATGCCAAAATTAGTCATGGAGGCTTTAGGGTTGAGTATAACAAAACCTTATCATGATTTGTATGCTTTTGATTCTCGAGCTATAAAATGCCTAGGATTGATAAAGGATATGGTAGTTAGTTTAGCTCAGCTACCTATGAAGAGTGTGATTATGGATGTAGTAGTGGCAGACATTACACCTAAGTTTGGAATGCTCCTCTCTAGATCTTGGGCCAAGAAGGTATTCGGAACTCTACATATGGACTTAACATATCCAACCATCCCTATTTTTGGAGGTGAAAACAGAAGGTTGTACAGAGAGTTACAATTTGCTTATATTGTGACTGATGATAAGAATCCTACAAATCATCCCTTGTATGCTGTTGAAAAGGATTTGGGTACTTGTATGTTGCATTTTAGTGATGATAATGATGCTTCTACTTTATTACAGGTTGAAAAATAAAAATCAATCACATGTACTAGGGAATAGGAGGATGAACTTTGGCTAATGTATTTTGACGGATCATCATCAAAAGAAGGTGCTGGAGCAGGAGTTGTTCTAATATCTCTTGGTGGTGAAGTGGTAAGATTAATGTATAAGTTGGAATTTATTACCAATAATAATACAACAGAGTATGAGGCTCTGTTGTTAGGTTTGAAAGCTACAAAATATCTAGGTATTCAGCAAATCTCTGTGTATGGCAACTCCGAGTTAGTTGTTCAGCAAGTAAGGAATAACTATCAAGTAAAACAAGATCTGCTGAAAGTATACATGAACGAATTATGGGATATGATAGAAAATTTCTTTGTGGATTTTAATATCACTTATATTCCTAGGGATCATAATCAAACTGCTAATTCTCTTTCCCTAGTAGCCACATATTTCAGGATTCCTAAAACAACACAGCTGAAGTATCCTATTGAGATTAGGTACAGGCCTTCTGTACCAGAAAATATAAAGAAATGGAGAGTTTTTGAAGATGATTTTGAGATAAAAAGGTTTTTAGAGCTGACTGGTGAGTTTTCCAATTCCTTAATTGATCAAGAATAAGATGATGAAATTGAAGATTTTGAAGGTGTTGCAGAAAATGAGATTGCAGGTCACAAGATCATTGAACTGAAAGGTAATTTTGTTCCTAAGGGTTTGGTGCCTTTGGAGAGGATTTTTTCGAAGGATGATACCCCTTTAAAACCAGTTATGCAGTCTTCAGAAGAAAATGTGATGGATTGTAATATTGGCACTAAGGAACATCCCAGAATGGTGAAGATCTCAAAGGCACTCACAACAGAACAAAGAAATAGGTACATCAAGTTATTAAAAGAGTATGTTGATGTTTTTGCTTGGTCATATGAGGATTTAAAAACATATGATACTAGTATTATACAGCATAAAGTGCCTTTGAAACCAAATGTTAAAACTTTCAGACAAAAATTAAGGAGAATCAATGTAGCTTTGTTTCCCATTATAGAGAAGGAGGTTAAAAAATTGTTAGATGCTAATATTATTGTTCCCCTCTGATATTCTTCATTGATAGCCAATCCAGTACCTGCTAGGAAAAATAATTGTGAAATCAGATTGTGTGTTGATTTTCAAAATCTGAATAGATCTTCATTGAAGGACAATTATCCTTTTCCAAAGATTGAACAAATATTGCAGAAGGTGGTTGGTGCACAAAGAATTTCAATGGTAGATGGGTTTTCAGGGTATAATCAAATTGCTATGCACCTTGATGATAGCGAAAAGACACCTTTTACTACTCCATGGGGTACTTTCATGTATGGCAAAATGCCTTTTGGATTAATGAATGTTGGAGCTACCTTTCAAAGAGGTATGGACATAGATTTTGTGGGAGAAAGGGATAAGTTTGTAGTAATCTATTTAGATGATATTACAATCTTCTCATAATATGATGATGAACACCTAAAGCACTTAAAACAAACTTTCCTGAAATGTAGAAAATATACTTTGTCTCTCAATCCCAAGAAGTCACATTTTGCTGTACAAGAGGGTAAGTTGTTGAGTCATTTAGTTTCAGCTGATGGCATAAGGATAGATCCAGAAAGGGTGAAAGCAATTCTGATAATTAGTTTACCAAGGAGCAAGAAGGATGTGCAATCTTTTATTGGAAAAATAAATTTTCTGCGTTGGTTCATACCAAATTTTGCTGAAACTATTAAACAGATTACAACCATGTTGAAGAAGGATCAGGAAGTTAAGTGGACTGCAGAAGCTAAAAATTCATTTGAAAAGATTAAGATAGCTCTTATGGAAGCACCAATATTAGTAATTCCTGATTTTACAAAGGATTTTTTGACTTTTTCTTTTGCATTAGAGGATACTTTAGCTGTTGTTTTATTACAGAAGAATAAAGATGGACTTGAACAACCCATTTCATTTTTCAGCAAGACCCTCAGAGATTGAGAGCTAAAGCACAACATTTTAGAGAGCAGGCTTACTCATTGGTAAATGCATTAAAGTTTTTCAGAATTTATGTTTTACATTCCAAATTCATTGCTTATGTTGCTAATGTTGCCATTAAAAATGTTTTGACCCAAGCTGACACTGAGGGAAAAAGAGGGAAATGGATTGCAAAAATAATGGAATATGATGTGGATATTAGAGCTACAAAGTTAGTAAAAGGACAAGGTTTGGATAAATTGTTAGCTGATTCAAATTGCCAAGCTTTAGGTCTACATCTCATGGTAGAACAACCAACACAAGAATAATTTCAAATAGAGCAGGAGAAAGAAAAGATTATGGACCACTATGCACAATCCACATGGTATGTAGATATTATACACTTTCTTTTGTATTTACAATGTCCAAAACATCTAGACAAGAAAGCTGCTAGGTATTTGAAGTTGAAAACTACTAAATATTGTTTGATAGAATAACAGCTGTTTTGGAAATATCCAGGGGGTATTTTACTTAGATGTTTGGATAAGTCGGAAATTGAAGAAGTAATATATGAATCACATGAAGTTGCTTGTGGGGGACATAAGTATTGGAAGGAAACAACTTATAAAATTTGAAGAGACGAATACTATTGGCCTTCTTTATTCTCTGATGTATATCAGTAGGTAAGATCATGTATCCCTTGTCAGAAGTGTACCGGTAAGCAAAAGTTGTTGTCATTGCCATTAAAATCAATTGCAGTTAATGCCCCTTTTCAGCAATGGGGTTTGGACTTCATAGGAGAGATAAATACTTCCTCTTCAGGGCAACATAAATGGATCTTGACTGCTACAGATTTCTTTACTAAATGGGTAGAATCTATTCCCACGAGAAATGAAACAGATAAGGTAATCATAGATTTTATTCAGGAAAATATTCTTAGCAGATTTGGATGTCCCAAGAAATTATTGACTGATAATGCTCAAGCTTTTAAGTCTAAGGCTATGGTGGAATTCTGTGAAAATAATGGGATTATGTTGAAACACTTAACACCCTATTATCCTCAGGGAAATGGGTTAGCTGATTCAACTAATAAGAATATTATTCAGAGTATCAGGAAGTTATTTAAGTAGAATAAACGATCATGGGATTCAATGTTAAAATATACATTGTGGGAAGACAGAATAACAGTTAAAAAGGCAATTGGAACTTCTCCTTTCCAATTAGTATATGGTACTGACGCAGTGTTTCCTGTCCAACTTGGTATTCCAGTGATGAAATTTTTTCAAGATTGTCAAGAAGAACCTAGTGATATGCAAAGAAGAATTTATGCACTGATAGAGTTACAGCATAAATGGGAAATAGTAGAGGAAAAAGCTCAGTTGTACAGGACAAAGATCAAAGAAAGGTTTGATAGAAAAATCAAAGAGAACACTTTTTCATATGGAGATATGGTTTTGAGATGGGATGCTAGAAAGGAGCAGAAGGGAAAGCATGACAAGTTTGATAATCTATGCTTTGGACCTTTCATAGTATCAAAAGTTATGGAGAATAATACCTTTGTGTTACAGACTTTGGATGGTGAGGAATTGTATAATCAAGTTAATGGACGTTTCCTCAAGCATTTTTATAGTTTTTGAGAAGGATATTGGAATTTCATTGTATATACTAGTGTGAATAACAAAATAAAGATTCCATGAGCCAATGGAATTTTTGCAGACTAGCAGGCAGTTGTAGTTACAGCACAAAAGGCACTGATCTACAAGTTCTTGAAACCTCATATGGAGGACTTCATCCCGCAGCAGGAGCCAGATGTTATAGCCTATTTTTCTTTTTCATTTTTAATGTATTTGCTTATGTTTTGAATCTTGGTTTTGTTCATTTCTCTTAAAAAATATTGGTTCTTAGGATAGTTTTAATCTTTTTTCTTTAATTTTCATGTTTGTATTTAGGTGATGTCTTAGTTTTATTTTCCAATTTTGATTTTATTTATCAAAATTCATAGTTAAGGGGATTATAGAATGTTTTAATGAATTAAAAAGGTCCTAAAAATATCATAAAGTTTTGATCTAGATCATTTTACCAAAGCTAAATCATTGCTAGGAGTTGTATTTTGAAAATCACTGAAACGGGTTTTCTTGTAGCGCAAGCCTGAAAACATTACACACGCACGCTGCAAGAAAATCATGATTTTTGGTTCAAATTTTTGGAAATTCATGCAAGTGAGATGTCATTAATATTTGGTTAATGGATTTGATACGTGTTCTCATACAGAATGATCTTTGTGACAAGTGTTAATACTTCAAGCAAGTCATCATTAGGGAAAATTGCAGTGGTCTGGTGTAGAGTGATGGAATAATGATAATTAAACATGATGAGGAAAATTCACCTCGAATTTTGTATCTCCTGAAGTGCATGAAGATCAGACGAGTTCATGGCAAAGTGTTAGCGGTTTGTAATCAAGTTTTGAAGCAGGCCGTAAAATTAGGTCTTTGAGGGACGACTGTTTGGAGCTATCGTGGTGGTCAGAGAAGATTAAGGAATGAAATTCGACACCTAACAGACAAGAAAATACAATTCTAGCTCTTGGATTCACCACTCTGATAGGTAGGCTGTGAATTGATATCAAAGTTCATGTATTTGGGTTTATACTAAATAGTGGATTAATTATGGAATCTAATGAATATTGTTAGTATGTAAAACTAAATCATACTAAATTTCGAATTCTCTGTCAATAGAATTAAGACATTTATCAGTTTAGGTGATAGAGTCCAGTTTGGGGGTTTGGTTTCCCAATATAGCGATGTCTGTCAAATTTGTCAAGATTTGAATAGAATTAGAGATTGTTTTACTGAAAGAAGCAATTTGACAGTCATTTAAAATGAAAAGAAGTGGTAAAACCAATAGAGCTTAACCTTCAGACATGACCTGGGTTTAGAATTTTCCAAACTGTGCAAGATTGTTTTTAGAGGCAGGATGGTTAAGCATTTTTGAAAGAATTGAGGGGTATCACACAGAAGTCCCTTATAAATTTGCTTAGTGTTTGGATAAATATATGGTTACTTTTGATACTTTGAATTTTAATTTGATCAGAGAATTGTTAGCAGAAGATACGGGCATCCCAGATGAAGGCGAATACTGGTTTAAAAAGGTGCCTTTCACCTTTGATTCATAGAAATACTTACTTCCAAATGTGGTAGAAGATTGGGGTAAAGGGGTACATATTCAAAAATTTAAACCTAAATGGATAGATCCCATCAAAATCTTGAAAAGTTATATCACTTGTGAAGGGAGATTTGCATCTGTTTTTAAGTATCATTTTAGGTTTTTGCAACATCTCAGCCATGAAGCAAAAATGAATCTTCCATTCTTTTTCTTTAAAAGTTTACAAAAGATTTCTAGCAGAGTGAAGGAGCATCCAGATCACATTAAACAATTTGTGTTTCACCATGGGATTATAAAGTTAGTCATAAGTACTGTGCTTCGAAAGAGGGAGAAGACATGGGATTATTTCCTATTTTGGTCTGGTTTTCAAACAGAGAAAGAAGATCAAGCTCAGAAGAGACAGTTGAATAAAGGTCAGAAGCTGGTCAAGAAGTTAAAAATGAAATTCACAGTCAAGGATGAAGAGGATAATGAACCAAAAAAATATATGACTCAAGAAGATAAAAATGTTGAAATTGAACAGCAAACCAATATTGAAGAGAATGAAACTTCAAAGGCAGAAGTGAAGGAAGTGCAGCCTGTAGAAAATATTTTTCATGTAGAACTAAAGGAAGGTGTAAAGGAAGATGTGAAAGAACAGGAACACGTTCCTATTATAGTACTTTTTAAAGAGGAAGAAAAATCATTTTCTGATGAAGTTAGGGTTCATACTGAACATAAGATACAGACACAGTCTAAAGAAGAAGCAATGTCATGAGGGATGAAAAGTGTTAGCTAGAATATTTCACCTCCTATGGACAGCAAGGTGTTCCACTAGTCTGAATGGTTTAGATCAAGAAAAAATAGAGGATAGAGGTTGAATACTCCCCTTAGACACTATAGATATCTAGAATACAAGGCTTTGAAAGTTCACCTATGTACCTGCAAAAAATATCAACACGAAATGAATCAAAGAAACCAAAATATGATCTACTAATCTATTCTAGTGACTAAGGAATATAGAAACATATATATACGAAATCACAACAACAACATCATATGTGGGATAGAAATCAACTTGCATTAGAAATATGAATAATTTTATAACCAAGCCTTAGTGTTGACATGCATCTCCATGAAACTAGCTCTTCATCCCCAAAAGCTCTGACTCTAGCTCTCTATGCTCTCTCTAAATGATCTTGGGCCAAGAATCAATACAACAACATAACAATACCTTCAATGTTATCTCCTCAACCATGGCTATTAGCTCATATTTATAGGGATTTAATGGATAGAGATGGTTGAGAAATTAGTGGGTGAGGTGGCCTCTACGATCCTAGGATGAGGGATCTCGGCTCAACCAACCCACAACAGTAGGGATAAGGCAATACATGAGACTTATCATCTAGAAGCCTCAAGAAACTTCTATTTTTTCCTTTTTACCCGGGGTATCACGCTTCTCCTTCTATGACAGAGCAGTTCTGGTAATAACAGCGTATGGACCAAGGGAAATGAGTGGTGGCACAGCTTGTGGACAACCGATGAAAGGCGGTGCAAGCAGGGGTACCACTCCTGGATAAAGGGGCATGCATGGTGTTGGGAATTTGTATGAAAAATTGATGAAAAACCATTTAGTTTCCACTCTAGAAGATGGGATTCAGGAAAACTAGGTATGTCAAATGTCTTATCACATGATGGTGACAGGATTTTGGTATAACATGATTCCCCCCAAAGCATGAGTCTTAGAGTGATACGATAAACGAGATATTTGAGAACAAGTCATCGCCAAGAGATGAAAATGTCAGCTCGATTGGAGTATGCAGTTAAGTAGGAATTTGTAGTACATTAGTATGTTGACTCATAGACACAAGTAACCAAAATCATAGCTGCAGACCAGTACAAGGAAGATCCATGAGTGGAATAAAAAAACATGGCTACTAGAATACATCGTAGATCCATGTGATAGAGGACTAAAACTTGGACATAGATACCAGACATACAATGTATATCTATTTCATACAGATGCAAATTTGAGCATAGCCACGACCATATAAATGTGGATCCATGATAGATATACAAAACTCCATCGCAACTTGGGGAAAAAGTAATGAGCACTTTTAAACAAATGCCCAGGGTCTTCATCTCATCTTCCACAAAGTACGATTCTATCCATGTGATTACAATGATCTAAAGTCGAACATGGTAGAAACCACTTGATTACCGGTCAATGATGTAAACCATTAACAAGTGTAAGGGAGATCACCATTAATGTTCATGATTCCCAAGGTACCCTAGTACAATATACTGAGTGCGAATAGATGCCCTGATGTCGAACACCCAGTCGATTCTATCGATCAAAGGTCAATGATGTGAACCTATGTTGAGAGTGAGAGAATCTATCATTAAGGAATACAGATCTCAAGGTACTAAATATTGTTTCTAAGACTATTTCCCAAATGATGAGATGATGTTGACAGGAATAATCTCGTCGAAGGAGGGCCATGATGAGTCCCACATCGATGACATGAAACTCAAAACATAGTTCAGGAATGATGTGAATGTATTAACCATATGACTGACTCAAATATACTGACACAAATACTGTGTAGACTGCAGAGGTAAAACTTCTTTAGATCCCCTTTGAACATCGGACGGCATGACAAAATGACTCGGCAGCATGACTAGATAGGACAGATACATAATGCGACAGTGGACAATGCATTCTTTTGAAAGACTCAAAGGATTGACAAGACTCATGAAACTGGATCATCACGAAGATCAGCTGAATACCCAATTGACTGACATGATTGTCCAGACAAGTTCCATGTTCAAAGGTAACGAAAAACAACTACCATTATTTACAAAATGATTCCCTTCCCATTTTCCCCATCATGATCGATGAGTGCCTCTTTTCTGTTTTACGAGTTCAAAGAGGGTAACAAACACTCAATATAGCTTGTCAAAGACAAATCCAGTCTCATATGTTTTACGAACTTGAGAGAGGAGGGGTTCGTTCCCAAAATGGGTCTCTCAATGTTTAATTTAACGAGTCCACTAAAAGAAAACTCGGTATCGTTCATGTTTAGAGAGTCTAAACGAATTATACAGAAGAAAACTCCATGGGGGTCCTTTTTCGTATGATTTAGTCTCTAAGGCCCAAAAAAGTGTAAAATCATACCTTAGAGAACTCTTCCAGTCATGATTGGCTGGAGTGTTCCTTTCTCATAAATAGTCCTATCCAAACTAAGAAAGAGATAACCTACCGTTGGATGGATGACTCTTCAAATACTTTAACAAGCGTGAAGAAGACAAGATCGCTTGACAATCTTTTCATATTTAGGGAGCCTAAAAAGGGTTTAAAGAGAACTCCATGAGGTTCCTTTATGCAACGTAATGTTTGACGAGATTGGAAAGAATCAGAAACGGACTCAACGACTTTTTCGTGTTTAAGGAGCCTGAAAAAGAGGTGAAAAGAGAACTCCATGACGCTTCTTTACACAATGTCGTATTTTACGAGCCTGGAAAGAAACTTGAATTGGACTCAGAACTTTGATACTAGATTTTAACAAGCATGACAAAGTGTCATAATAAACACTCGACGAACTTCTCTGTTTTGTGAAAGTACAAAAAATCCATAAACAAACTTTTCAAAGCTTCTTACTAAAGTCAACCTGCAAACGACTCATAAACAAGTGTTAAATGCATTCAAAATCAACATTAAGGGATTATGACAAATAGATTTTGACCAAAACATGATGTAATATCAAAACTATAGTAAGTCAGACCCAAAAAATGTCTATATAAGGCAAGTAAATAGTAAAAAATCAAAGCATTTCACTATTTACCTCTAGCAAAGAGCACTTGGAGCATTTTCTAGCCAGATATTCCACAGCTGATACTGAGAGTTTCCACCATCCGTTTTCAGTCTCGTCAGTTGCAGGTAACAGCTAAGACCCTTATCTTTCATTTCATAGATTCTATTTTGGAATTTGGTGGTGTTTTGGGCCTATTTGGAAATCCCTAAAATCCAATATGTGGGCACCACGGCTACCCCTTATGGGATACGCGGTGCCACTCGAGAACCGCGCCAAGAACACGGTAAACAGGTGGTGCCACCACCTATCTCCAATGGGGTATAGGCGGTGCCAACCATGGAGAAGTTAAACAAATGATATGGGAAAAATTTATTCATTCTTTTGTTTTGCAATGACTCAAGGATGATATTAATGCATACCATTGTTGTTTTTGGCAGGTCTAGGTGTCCAAAATATGGTGATATGGAAGGAAAGAACACATGATAATGAGGATGTTTCTATTGAAAGGAGTGTGGTTTGCATTACTGCACTCTGGGATTGTGGGATCTTAAAGTTCTTCTAGACACCAAGCATGGTGTCCCACGAGAGATTACTAGAACATATACTAAGAATGTGGAATCGAGAACAGCAGTATTTCAAGGCGGGGGCACACATACTTACAGTGGAGGTAGAGGATATCTACTTCCTGACTAGCCTATTGAGATGGGGTGCCCCCATCTCACTAAAAGGTTCCTGTGGTAGGGACATTACCACCAGAGAGCTCATAGATCGTCATTGTGTACCAGGTACAGGTACATCGGGGAATAAAATCCCCATGAGGGCAGTGATAGACAGGGCTCTACGAATTGTCCTGTTCACCATGCAGAGGGTGGCAAGGAGCCAGGGTGTGCATCAAGCTTCCAGGGCACATATGATGTATGCTCTAAAGGCTATGGCACCTACGGTGTTCAACTAGGTGGAAGCATTACTTCCAATCTTCAAGGATCAGCTGACTAAATGCCAGTAGGGAGAGTTGAAGCAGTTTGAATTTGGTTCCATATTAGCTTGCTTCTTCTTTGAGCAGGTCCCATAGATCAAGTCCCAGGTGAATTTCTGGAGTCTAAGAGCATGGGACCCCTGTATGCTGAGGTGGGTCCAGTTCGCTCGTACAGGAGCAGGTAGGGGCAGAGTGAAGTTCGATGATCTGTTCTTCAGATGGCTATGGGATTAGATGCTCATGGTCGAGGACTATGCCTATGCAGGCACATATTTTACAGGTGATCCTGACCTACCACTCCCACCTGGAGGGAAATGGGGTGACATTGGTAAGAAGCAAGAAACCCTAACAATGGATTTTTTTTTTTTTTATGTTTTATATTTTTTATGATAAGTGATGAGACATGTTTGTCTTCATGCAGATGTTGGAGCAGCAAGGCCTGGAGGAGCATCTCCATTAGATAGGCAATCCAGAGCTCGCTTCGTGCCATAGGGTGATGATATCACCGGGGAGTTGGAGGAGAACCTAGAGAGGTTGACTCTGGACATCCCAGAGGTCGATATAGATGACCTCCCAACTAGATATCAGAGATCTATGGTGGGAGTACCAGTCCGATTCAGCAGGCTACTACGTAGGGTGGCTTGAGCAGTGATGTGCTATCATGAGCACCATTTATGATCTCCAACCATCCGATGAAGCATAGTTTTCAAAACCTTGTTAATGGCCTCTACCTGACCATTAGCTTGCGGATAATACGGCGTAGAGTTTTCATGGAGAAAATATAGCTTGGCACTCAATTCCTCCATCATTTGATTACGGAAATGAGATCCATGATCAATGATGATGAACTACAGAACTCCAAATCTAGCTATGATATGATTAAACAAGAAGAGAGCAACAGTATTACCATATTCTGCATATATAGGCATGGCCTCAACCCATTTTGTGACATAATCCACGGCTACGATGATGTAACCATGCCCCCCAATTGAGGTAGGATTACAATGCATGAAGTCAATCCCCCATTTGGGAAAAGGACCAACGACAATGACGGGGTGAAGCGGAGCAGGATGGGTGCACTTTTTGGGATAAAAATGTTGGCAAGGTGGGCATTTCTTAACAGCCTCATGACAGTATTTGAAGACAAAAGGCCATAAATAGCTAGCACGAAGGATTTTCTGGGCTGTATCCATCCCAGATAAATGACTGCCACATGCTCTAGAGTGGCAATCATTCAACACGTGTTCAGCCTCCTCATGAGTGAGGCATCGCCGAAGAATGGAATCAATCCCATGTCTATAAATGGTATCATTTAAGATAATATAGTACTTCATGTGGTGATGGATGCGGCGACGATCATCACAAGATAGATGCGGCTGAAAATGCTAGGTCTGGAGATAAATTAGCAAATCTCCATACCAAGGATCAGTAGTGCTAATTAGGAACATGAATTCATCTGGAAATGAATCACTGGGCTCAGATTCTGTGGTAGCAATGGGAAGGTCACACATAAGCTCAACAAAAACCAAGGATTTCTTTGATGTAGCCTTGGCAAACTCGAGATCTAACTCCTGAAGGATGATGATCCAATGGGAGTACTTTCCCCCGAGTACCCGATGAGTCAGAATGTAGTACATTTGGTTATGGTCTGCCAATATGGTGGTAGTGCGAAGTAGAATGTAGTGATGAAATTTTTGCACAGCAATGACCGTGGGCAAAGCTAGCTTCTCCACATGTGAATAATGGGTTTCAAAATCAATAAGATTCTTACTGGTGTAATAAATCACATGCTCCTGACCATGGAGATTGTCCTGCACTAAAACCATGGCTATGGTAGTAGCGGAGGCAGCAATATACAAGAGAAATTCCTTTGAATAATCCAAGGGGTGTATCACGAGTGAATGAGTCAGAGCATGCTTAATATTATCAAAGGCACATTGGGCTTGGTTATCCCAAAATAATGGAGTGTTCTTCTTGCGGAGACGCATATAACCATGTGTTTTCTCAGTGAAATTGCACACGAAATGGCAAAGAAAGTTTTCCTTCCCCTGCAAACTTTGGAGTTCAAGGATGTTTGTAGGGACTAGTAGATTAATGATAGCGGAAATCTTCAAAGGATCGATTTGGATGTCATCTTTGGATACCACAAAGCCAAGTAGATGTACTGTCTCAACGGAAAAAAACATATTTATGCGGATTGAGCTGTATATTATAATGACGGAATCTCAGGAATATGTCTCTAAGATGACCAGGATGGCCCTCCCATCGTTGTGAATGAGCAGGGAGGTCATCAAAGTATGGTTCAACAATATGTTTAACGTCGTGAAACGCATAGGACATCACATGCTGGAACGTGGCTCTAGCATTTTTCAAGACGAAAGGTAACTTCTTATATGAAAAGGTTCCCCATGGGAAAATGAATGCCATATTATGCTAATTGGAGGGAAATATCTCAATCTGATTGTAGTTGTAGAAGCCATCCATGAATGAAAAGATGACACTTCCAGCACAGTTGTCGATAATCTGATCGATATGCAGGGTAGGAAAGTTTTCCTTGGGACAAGCTTTATTTAAATCCCTAATGTCGATGCAGAATCTAATGGTGCCCTGCTTTTTATTAACAGGGACAATGTTTGATACCCATTCCGTTAGAGGTACAGGATAAATAAAACAAGCTTTCAAAAGTTTTTCAATCTCAGCTTTAATAGCAGTGGCCTTCCTAGGATGGACTTGCCTAAGTTTCTACCTGACAGGTTTAGAGGTGGGATAAGTTTTAATCTCGTGGACCACAATGGAAGTGTCAATCCCCGACATCTCTTCATAGGAACAGGAAAAAATATCACGGAATTCCTTAAAAAGTGCCTTATATGCTTCAGAGTCATCTATGGAGCAGTTCTGCCCAACATGAACATGCTCAATAACATCAGGATTGGTTGATATGTCAATTGGGTTCGTCTGAGTAATGTTGCAAAGGTTTCCTTTAGAATGTATTTCTTGCAACAATATAGGACTTTGCGGAATGTTGACAATATCAGTAGGAAACAAGGATGCAAAATCATGGCTGCCCAAACTAGTATTGGGGAGGAACATGGATCTATGATGGTAATCCTCCCAAATGGGCTCATCCGTATTCATGATCTCTATAATGGACTCATCAGAAGGAAAATTCTCGGAGAGATAATATAGAATCGGAAGAGAAGGTTCTAACTAGTACGGTAAATGGTAAGGATCCGATGCCACTAAATGAAGGTCATTAGTGTGATCATCGGAACAATTTTTAATGGTGTCATACATAGCTTCATGCAAGCTCAATGAGGTGGACTCAATAACATTTTTGCCCTTGGGCTCAAAATCAAATGAGGCAATCATATGTACTGTCACGGTATCCGTTCTAGGAGGAGTAGACGAAAAAATCCCCATAAGGGATGAATCCTTTAGCATACCTACCCCAATCGACTGGTAAGGAGGAGGGGACTGACCTAACATGGGGATGTTATTAGCTATGGAAGTAGTAACATCTAGTGTATAGAAATCAAGCTAGTCAATGGTACCAATTCTCCCAAGATGCAGGAATTGGATCATTTGAAATAATGTTGAAGCAACAACAGTCATGGCATAGAACCAATTCCTTCCTAAAAGGATGTTATAATCCAAAGGGGCATCCACCACTTCTACTTGGATGGAAATGGTTTTTCCCCCCAGCTTGAATGCAAGGGCTGATATGAGACCATGGGGTTGGAAACCCCGTCCATCAAAGGCTTTAAGGGTCGTCGGTGATGTAACAAGCTCAGGAGAGCCAAGAGCTTTCCAACAAGTCAGAGATAACACTAAGGTCGAAGCTCCTTCATCTAGTACCGTTCGAAATACTTTCTTTCCCACTACTTTCGTAATGATCTGAAAAGTGATTTTATGTGGTAATATAGGTTTATAGTTGTCAACATTGAATTGAATCAAGTTAGTGTTATCCGAGTCTAAAGATCCTAAACCTGTCAACAAGTTCTTGCGCTGTGTGGGAAACTTTGCAGTACTTCTAGGGTAGACATCGCACAAGGTGCCTGAGCGAGATCTTCAACTACATTATAGAATTGATCAGCTCAGGCATTGGGATTAAAGATAGCCTTCCAAAGAGTACTCTTTGGTGGGCACAAAATCATGTCGATAGTAGGCTTATTGATAGACAAGGGAACAGTAGACGAGGATTTTGGAGAACTAGTAGAGGGAGCTTTCCCTGAAGAAGATTGATATTCTTTCTTATCTGTGGGTTTATCATAATTCTGGCTTCGAGTTTGTAGATGGATGGTACCTGAGGACATCATATGAATTTCCTCCTATGAACTAGAGTTACCTTGGTTAGACATGTGGTCTACCAGTTGTTATTGAGAGGGAAAGGGATTTGTAAGTATTGCAGGTGTGGGATTAGAATTCAAAAACTAGGAGATTTCATCCTGATGGGGACACTCCTTTGACAAATGGTCACCATTGCATAACAGACAAGGATATTTATCCTTCCTTTTCCCTTTGTCGTTGTCATTATTGGTTGATTGTGGGGTCTCCTGTTGGTTTCCAGGTTTTTTATTTCGATTTTTACCTTTCTTTTTACTACCCAAGTTTTGAGTACTTTGAATAGAATTGACCTCGACAGAAACCTTGGGAGTCGAAGGAGTAGTGGTTTTGGTTTTCTTGGCAGGTTTCGCTGTGGATGGGGACTGGATTGAACCAACAATCCCATCAACAGGTACTTCTGCTGGTGGCTTAGCAAGGTCAGTGCTGGGGCGAGGAGCTTGAGGAATCAGGTCATAAAGAGTCCCGGACTAGGAATAAACCAAGTCTAGGTACTAAGCCCGATTAATAGCCTGCTCTTTGGTAATGGCACTGCCCATGGCCACATCTTGGGAAATAGGAGGAAACAAGGACTCATTGAACCAATCAGCTAACAACGGATCTAGAATAGGGGCCTTAATGAGCCTTCTCTACCTTCTCCACTCATGAATATGATCAGAAATGTGGGTGGAGGTGTTCTGTTGTAGAGAAGTTAAAAGTTTAGTGCCCGTTTCATAATGGATAGGGAGTTGAAAGTGCATAAGAAATACGGTTGCCAACAAGCCAAAATCCACAAACGAATGTTGTGGGAGTTCAATGTACCACTTCGCGGCCGTACTGGTCAAAGTTTGTTGAAAGAGTCGTAACCGAATGGAATCATCCATGAGGGAGTTTGAGGAACACCACAAATAAAAAGTCATAACATGGTTCTGCGGATCTTCACCCTACTTCCCATCGAATTTTGGAATATTCTATGGTAACTTTACCAGAATGGGAGGCTACGAGGGATTGTGTCGAATGGGATCATTAATCAACTTGGACAAATCAGGCAAGTCCAAAGTTGCTAGGAAAGGTAACTGTCTATTTGGTTGCACACACTGGTAATATTGATATGGCATATAATTACCAGTAGGGCCATAGGTAGACTGATAAATAGGTTGTTGTGAGGAAGAAACATCGGAGGATCCACCCACGGGAGGTTGATTTCTGGAATTAGGACCGCTAGGACCACCAGGACCATCGAGACCACCAGGACCACCAGGAGGTGGACCACTAGACCCTTCGGAGCCTCTAGGAGGTGGTAAACCTCTAGAGCCACTGGAACCACTAGGTGGAGGGCCACCAGACCCTCCAGATACATAAGGAGGAAAGACACTAGGTCCCCCAAGACCACTAGGACCCCCAATACCATAAGGAGGAAAGTTTTCAGATCCTTCAGGATCATGAGGCCCCCTAGGGGGAGGACCTCCATAAGGTGGTCCTCCCACAGTATGTATAGGTATCCCTCCAATGGCTAGCATGTAAGACCAGTTGGGTTGCTCCCATGGCATAAAAGTGTTACTAGGGTATGGACTTCCAGTATAAGGAATTCCTGTAGGATTAGATGGATGATTACCTACAGGTATTTGATAACCATAACCACTAGAAGACTGAATGGTAACAAGTTGTGCCCCCAAGGGCTGACCTAAACTAGATAGGGGATTTACCATATTAGTGTGGGTGGGAGGGACAAAAAATGTAGATGTTTCTATGTTAGAGGTATGTCCTTGACTAGGTACAACTCTGGTATCAGATAACGTAGGTCGTACTGGGGGTTTCCCTCGGTATTAGAAGGTACTGGAGAAACAGGAATTGAAGGTTGGGCCCTAGATGCAAAAGACCTGGGAATATTTGGAATAGACATAACATGAGAGGTGAGAGGGGTGGAAATTTGACCTGGGTTGTGGGTTGTTAATGGATGATCTATAATCGGTTCAATGGGTCTCATAGAATTGGCTAGTGGACGATATCCCATAGGAAGAGATGTGGAATGTACTGGTGTAGAGCCTAATAGGTTATAGATCTGCTTTTCTACCTCCTCTGCACAGAGAATAGTAGCACGGTAATTCTTGCCTTCTTCTTCATCATTAGGAGAAATTACACGGGTTCCAAATGAGGCAATGGCCTGTCCGATAGGTGTCTCCCAAAAAGGAGCATTAGGACCAAATTTTGGATGGGTTGCATCATCAACATGACCTTCCAAGGGAGAATGGAATGATGAATTTCCCCAAGAAGGTTGTTGGACCAAGGGAGGTGAGTGTGAAGAATATGGTACTCCACTTTCGACCACCACATTATCTCTCACTTGGGAGGTGGTAGCAGCTCCTTGGTTGATAGCTTCTATTGGATTTTCTCCTAAAATAGGAATAAAATCAGGTGGCAAGCCCCATACTCTTCTGGACTATCTTAACTCAGCCAACTTGTATAGTTCCTATCTAACCTAGAGTCTGAAAATCTAAAAAAAAAAACACCAAAAGACTTCCCTACTCAAACTATAGGTCAAAACAAGCAGACTTAAAATGACAGGAGGAGTTCAAAAGTTAGGTCTCTCACTAGGATTGTCAAGAAGGTGCCACTTGTGATATACCTCGAGGGTACACGCATAGTAATCTCCCCGAATGTTGTTTTCGGTGTATGGCTCCAAACAAGACGACCAAAGGGATTTTCTCAGATAGATAAGGTAACCTAGTGGGGTATCCTGATATACTTAAGGTGTGTGGGAGCTCGAATCAGTAGTAGTGTTGTCTAATGCATAACCGTACACAAGGGGCCTTCCGATATACAATCAAGTACGTGAATTACCTTTCTATATACCTCAAGGTTACGTGAAAGGCCGTTCAATATACCGATAGTATGTGGAATAACTGCACGAGTCCCAGAATGTAATGCTGACAAATAACGACAGCTCCTACGTTTTACGATGCCCGAACACGTCTCTAACCTATCACTCAAGTTACTACGTAACTTTTAACCTACAACTACCGTTAGTTTTAACTTCTATGGTTAGGTAAATGCATGATGTTTTGATAGAAAAGTAAAACCATACAATATGCTTATGCAAATGTTCACTTTACCATTCAGTATGCCTACTTACGGGAGGGAAGAGAGTGTTTTTCTTTTTGTTTCAAAACCAAAAACCATTCCAATCAATAGTCATGAACATTAAATCAAAGACAAGAAAACACTTTTACAAACCAAATTCTTCTTTTTTAAAGAAAATGAGAAGGGCGAGAATCTCTTTTCCTAAAAGAACAACACTAAGCACACCTATATGCCAATGCACTCTAACTTTTCAAATTTCTCAAAAACATAAGCAAATCTAACTTAAAACTACCATTTTTTCTTATTTTGATCGAGATAGTCCTATATGCATGAGAGACGAAAGATCATAAAGGTCCTGAAAGCTTGTAAAGCCAATCAGAAAACCCAAATCCAACACTCAAATATGATGTCCTAATCTCAAGAAAAAAATTTCTTTTTTGAAGGAAAGAAAAATAAGTTTACTATGCAAGCAAGAAATGAAATCTAGAAGCTAATCTAGTGTTATTCTTTCAGTATATGCAATGAAAAGAGACTTCAATGAACACCCTAACTTTCAAAAAACAAGAAATCCTTCTTTAAGCACAACCAACAAGCAAGAAGGGGATGAACAATAAAAAATACTAAATAAACTTTTGAAATTCCACTCAAATCAATCTTAAACCATCAAAGCAGCAAGCCACACACATCTGATTCAATAACACAAGTTTGATAACAAAAATAAAAGCAATAAAAATTCCATTTTTTTACAAAGAAAAATGAGGAAAAGAGTTTTGGACTAATGCCTACCTGGCACCGTGTTTCGTAGGTGTTGACAGAGCATTTCCAAGACAACACCGCTCCTTGCAAACCAAATATAGGTGGTGGCACTGCTTACTGCTCACTATGTTCAAGCGGTGGCACCGCTCCTCATACACAGCATGGGCACGGTTCCCTGTATATGGCCAAAACAAAAAAAAAGAACGATGGATCAAGTCAGAAAAGACTAGATCAAGGAAAATACTGTCTAATTGAATGTGGTAACAGAGCATAAAAGACCGAAATGACTCAGATCTGAACAGGTCTAGAAATTTCAAACCCAAATAATACAAATCAAAAAGTAGATCTCACTAAAAAGAGTTTAAGAAAACAGAGCCTGGATTTAGACAAGAGTTGTAGACTGAGGAAGATTAGAACAACTGAATACTCTACTCCCTAGTGGAGTGGCCAAATTTGTTAGCTGGAATATTTCACCTCCTACAGACACCAAGGTGTTCCACTGGTCTGAATGGTTGAGATCTAGAACAAATAGAGGACAGAGGTTGAAGACTCTCCCTAGACGCTATAGATATCTGGAATACAAGGCTTTGATAGTTCACCTGTGTACCTGCAGAAAAGCTCAACATGAAACAAATCAAAGCAAGCAGATAATGATCTACTAATCTATGCTAGTGACTAAGGAATCTAGCAACATATATATGTGAAATCACAACAACAACATCATATGTGGGACGGAAATCAACTTGCATTAGAAATATGAAGAATTTTACAACCAAGCCTTAGTGTTGACATGCATCTCCATGAAACCAGCTCTTCATCCCAAAAAGATCTGACTCTATCTCTCTATGCTCTCTCCAAATGATCTTGGGCCAAGAATCAATCCAACAGCATAACAATACCTTCAATGTTCTCTCCTCAACCATGGCTATGAGCTCATATTTATAGGGCTTTAATGGATAGAGATGGTTGAGAAATTAGTGGGTGAGGTGGCCTCTAAGATCCTAGGATGAGGGATCTCGAGCTCAACCAACCCATAGCAATAGGGATAAGGAAATACATGAGGCTTATCATCTAGAAGCCTCGAGAAACTTCTATTTTTCCCTTTTTACCCAGGGTATGGCGCTTCTCCTTCTATGACAGAGCAGTTCTGGTAATAACGACCTATGGACCAAGGGCAATGAGAAATAGCATCGCTTGTGGACAATCGATGAAAGGTGGTGCGAGTAGGGGTACCACTCCTAGATAAAGGGGCATGCGCACTGCTGGGAATTTTTATGAGAGATTGATGAAAAACCATTTAGTTTCCACTCCAGAAGCTGGGATTCAGGGCAAGTAGGTATGTCAAATGTCTTATCAAATGATGGTGACAGGATTTTGGTATAACAAAAAGAAAAGTTGTCCAGCTAGCTTCTATCAAACATCAAGGGAAATTTTTAAGCATGTTAGGAAAAATTAGAACAACCTGGAGGCCAAAGGCTAGACCAAAGAACAAACTCAGATTGAATATGAAGAAATTGTTAAACCCTAAACTAGCTAAAAAGAAGATTATAGTAATTGAGGACTCTTCATCTCAAGAAGAGTTAGAAGATAATAAAGATCAAAATGAAAAGGACATGAAGGGAAAAAGCAAATGGTTTCAAAAAATAAATCAGCTTTTACTGAGACCAAAATTTCAGAGATATTTGAGGAAGTTCGAAAGAAGGTAATTTTAAATCAACATCAAACATTAGAGGAAATTTAAATTTAAAATGGGCATTCCAAAAATAATACAAATTCCATGGCATCATGTATTAGCCAATCAAAATGCTTTAAAATTAAAAAAGGGAGCACCTCTTAAACAATTTTCTAATATAAATTTGGGAATAGGTATCATAAAAAAACTACTTTCTTTGCTTGTATTTTCGACATATCTCCTTGTGTTTTTACTCAAATTTTGATCAAGAGAGCTCATTAGATGCAAAATTAAATTTCGCATCCAACGAGTACCCACTCGGCATACTTTTGATGGGCCCCACTACCCAAAAAAAAGAAATACCTGAAAAAATGTGATGAGAATGTCATCATCACGTTTTTTCAGCTGTTTCTTTTTTTGGTGTAGCGGGGCTCGTCAAAAGTATGCCGAGTGGGTACTCGTTGGATGCAGAATTTAATTCCACATCCAACGAGCTCTCCCGATCGAAATTTGAGTAAAACCATGGGGAGGTATGTTGAAAATATGAAGAAAAAAAGTAGTTTTTTCTTTTCTTCCTCCAAAATTAATAAATATTATTTTATTAATTTTCCTTAGGAGGCCCATTTTTAGTTGAAATTTCCTCTAATGGTGATTTAAAGAAACAACATTCAGTTATATCAAGCTCTTATGTAGAGAAAGGAAGGGTTGCTGAGCAATCAACCCAATGCAGTATTGAAGCTAAAGAGTATTCAGAAATCCCTGTGACCATGATAGAGCAGATGGAAGAAGATGAGGAGATTTTTAAGAAGCTAAAAATCCCTTGGATGCCAGAAGAAATGCATCCAACATCAGAAGGGAAGTGCATTGATTCTGAAAATGAGAATTTGTAGAGGAATATCAAATAGTACAAATATCAGATTGAGTACCTGCAGGAGACAAATGAAGGATTAGTGACTGCCAATAGAAGACTGAGAGAAGATCTAGAAGAGGTGAATAGCCACTATCAGGAATTGATTATAGTTTCTAAGGAGGCTTTAAAAAGAAAAAGACATACTCAAAGCCTATTTACAGAACTAAAAAAAACTATTCAAGAGCTAACAGAGCAGAATGAGGAGCTGACAAAAAGAGTTGAATATTTGGAAGCAAAGCACCAAAAGGCAAGAAGGAAGACTCAAGATTTAGAAGGAATTTCTCTTTTAGCAGACGCAGCAAAGGACTTGTAAAGTGATTTAAGAATAGTAGTTATTAGTTAGTTTGTGAAAAATTTATTTTATTTTTGTATAATGATAAGTCTTATTGAAGAATTAGGTAGTAGGACTTAAAGGTAGTTGTTCAATTATGTAACTATTTTTAAGAAAACAAGATAAAAGTAAGGCTGAGAAAGGACCAAGGGTTCAATTTTTGTTGCAAGGGGAGGCTAACAAGCTGTGGTTTATGAAGCTAAGTGTAAAAAATCTTATGTATTTTTGAAAGACTGATTATGAAATATATGCAACTATAAGCCCTATTTAGATTATTGTTTGGTTTCATTTCTGATTTGTGTTAATCACTCAGTTGATATACTCATTTCTTGTTTAAAGTTATTATGCATGAAATGCTTGTTGACTGTGGGTGGAATTCAGTGTTGTGATTATTGTGTTTGGTTTATATTTTATATATTGTGCATCTCAATCCTTAAATTGTTCATGATTTAGTGTTTGATTTAGTTTCATGAAGTTTCTGCCCTCTTATCTACAAATTGTACAACCAAAACCCTATAAAAACCTATTTTACTTAATTGTGTTTATTGAGATTGTGTTGGCTTGTTCTTTCGTAGTCTGAGAACAATTTCTGGCACTAGCACATAGCCATAGGTATATATGAGAGTTCAAAAAACTTGAAAGATTCCCTAAGTTTTCATACCTCATCTCTGTATGCCTTCATCCTGACATTCTTTGCTTGGAAAGTATTGTTCACCTGTTGTATGATGAGATATGAATCTCCAAATATCTTCAGGCACATGATTCCCATTTCCTTGGCAGCCTTCACTCCCAACAACAACGCCTCATATTCTTCTATGGTGTTAGTAGTCCATAAATCCATCTTATAAGACAAATGTATAGTCTCCTTTGAAGGAGAAATCAGGACTATACCTACACCTGCTGAGGCTTGAGTCCTGGACCCATAAAAAACATGCTCCACAGATAGGTGGTTGCTTCCTCAGGTGGCTGATAGGTAGGCCTTGTAAGTTGCATGGATGTTGGCTAGGAATCATTTGTCTACAGGATGCATGCCCCAAATTCTATTTCTACTGCATAGATGGGATGATTTATATAGTTCTTGGAATTACTGATGATGTAAGTGAACTGATTCTCTCTCTAGAGTCTCTTGGTTTCTCCTCCAAACATTGGGATTGTAGCATATGTAAGCTCCATCTGAAGGGTACCACCCAGCATTTTACTCCATGAGCGAGACAAAAGGATGCAAAACTTAAGTGGGATTTCAGCCACTACTATGTCCATCACTATGCTTTTTGAAGGTAGATGGGAGAGGTTTGTGACAAGGTATTTGATGAGGCCGAAGAATTTGACCTTCCTAGAGTCAAAAGAGAATGGATCATGGTAGGGTTTTGTAATGCTGAGGCAAAGCTCATCCATCACTGCTTTTGGCATTAGGTTATGGGATGCTCTTGAGTAAAGCAAACAGTTGTGAAGGATTTTATCATGGATGTTCAAAGATATGTAGAAAGGTGGGAAAGACAGATCCAACTCTTCAATCATAGGACCTAGGATTACTGTGGGCTTATCATCTTGCAAGTTCACAAATTCAGCATCTATTGGTGTCCTTGGCTAAAGAAATTTTAGTATGGATGACTTGAAGGAATCATTCTTCATCACCTCTATCAATGGAAAGGGGATTTTTAACTTCTGAATTTCTGACTCAAGATTGAAAGAATAGGATAATTTGTCAGAAGTTCTTACCTCTTGTGGTGTGGCTTTGAGCTGAATAGGATCATTGGCTGATCATCGTAATGACCTTTGATACTATTTTGGAGGAGCATCCATCTTCTTTGCAAAAGCAGCAATCATTTTAGCAGGAGGAGCAGGCTTCTTTGTAGGGGTGAGACTCTTATTCATAGGAGCAACAATTCTAGATCTCAAATTATAAACCTCTTGATCATCTACCTGATACAAATATTCTTCCATGATATTCTCATTCATGAGGGCTTCCTCATAGTTTGCTTGTGTCAGGAAAGAGAGATCTACTTCATCTTCCATACAGTTGATGTTGTCTTCTGCCTCTCCTTCTTCATGAGTAAACTCTTGTTCTTCTTCTAGTACAACATTCTCAAAAGGATCTTTGATTCTTTGATCTTTAGCTTGATTCCTATCCCTTTGAAGGATCTGAGCTGGTGGGTTGTTTCTTCTATAAGGGACAAAATTAGGGTTTCTGGGAGTAAAATCAGTTGGCCCTTTACCTCTCACAGGTATTTTCCCTCGGTCTTTAAGTCTAGACATTTCAGCTGTCAGATTGTCCAAAATTTTGGCCATTTTCTCCATTTTATTCTTTGATGAAGAAGTCCTTAGAGGATCTGAGGGTTGCTTCTTCTTGTCCATTTTCCCCTTAACCTCCTGAGATGAAACAATATTGGATTCAACTTCAAGAGCAGCATCTTGCATGATTGAAAAAGAAGCTGATATTCTTTCTCTGAGAAGAAGACATAACTCAAATTCAAAGGCATTGGCATAGGTGATTTTGGATGAAGTTTCAGTTGGCTTGATCTCAGCAGGGATCTTGCTGAACATCTTGTTAAATCGTTTGGTGAAGTTGGAAACAGAGTCAGCATTCTCTCTCCTTGGATTCCTAAATTCAGTGATATAGTAAAGGTGGTCTCTTCTTTCTCCCCAATGCTTTAAATATGTCATCTAGGGCTTCAATGCCTGCTATTGATCTAGTAGGAAACTCTTTGAACCATTTCCTAGCCTGAACATCTAGACTTTGCACAAAAACCCTAGTCCACACATCCTCTTGTTCAATGTTTATATTCTCAGCATAACTGTAGAATGCCTCTAAGTGTTCTTCAGCTATGAAATCTCCCTCTCCAGTAAACTTAGGCATGTATTTGAGATAATATCTAGTAGGCATAGCAAAGAGGGGGTTAGGAAAATTTAGAGGGGCATATTTGGAAACAAGGATCCTTTCCATTTTGGTCAGAGGGGTAGCCATATTGGATGTGGGTATGGAAATGGGAGAAGGAGATACTGTAGGTGTGGGTGGTAGATGAGAGAGTATTTGGGGTGGATTTATCCTAGTGGAGTCACTAGGGATTGGATCCACACAAGCAACACTGCTTGAAGATTCCTCAACCCTAAATTTTTGATTCAATTATAAATTCCTAAGAACTATATGTTTCAGCATAAGAAGATTGAAATGGAGGTCTATTTGATATAAAAATAGAAATACCTCTGGAAATACCTAATGTAGCTCCCCTTGTAGCTCTGTAGGTCTGTCTTAGTGAAGCCCTTTCTCTTCTTAAAATCTCTTCTGGATCTGAAACAGGTGTTACTGGTGGCCCTTGATGGTTTGCTCTAGTACTTGGTCTTCTTGAAGCCACCTTATTCCAATGGAGTCGCCAGATAGATGATTACAACCAAAACAGTGTCCATAATGTTTCTATCATCAAAGTAGGATCTATGTCATCCCCCAGGGAAGCTGAGCTTCAATCTCCTCTCCCCTGCAATGACGCCAATTTGTTAACTCTCCAAGAAAATCCTCTAGGTTGTAGCTCGAGGATGCCTGGTAACTTCAATGTTTCTTCAATGGTTTACTAAATGGATCAAGTCAGATGACCTATAAGACCTCACTCACTCAAGACATGCATAAAACTCAATCAAATAGATAAGGCTTCTAACTATCAATGTTCAAAGAGTTGATAATAAGGTGAATAAGTGGAGAACTCACTATGCTGGAAGATTCATATATAAAGAAATCACATATGAATGGATAATCATAACAAGGAAAAATACTTGTAATTCAACTCATCAACACATAGATAGGATTACAGCTATCTGGTATTAGGTAAAAAGAATAAACCTGAATCAGAAATCCAATCACAAGTACAGAGCAGAAAAGAGATGGAACCTAAACATATAATGGCAAAAGAGCTTATATTAAATGATGAATAACATGAGAAGCTTGAAAAAAATAAGGGTCTAAAATTCTCCAAAGTCAAACCCTTGCTTCAACATTAGTCCTAGGCTTTATAGCTTTTACAAAATTTATTTCAGATCTTGAAAAGTTGGATCTGATTTACTAAAAATAGATAACATAACTGTTTTTGCAAAAATTAGGTCAAAAAACCTAACTTAAGTGCTAGTATATCTAACTCTAATACTTGTTCACTCCTTGAACTCTTTAACAACTGCAGTGATCACCGAAGTAGAACTAGGCCTTGTTATCTGACAAATAAGTCACGGTTTGTCAAAAGTAGGTAGGGTTTGTGACCCTTTTCACCTCATTGGCACCTTCAAAACTAAAATAGACCCAATATGTTGGTGCCTTTAATTAATCTTCAAGTCATAACTCATCCCTGAGGTGTCTGGATCAATCAAAATTTGTTTTGTGTGGAAGCATGTCTTTCTGCACTATTTTTGTGCTTTCGGTGGTAAAGAAACTAGAATTCTGGGTCTGTAAGCTATTGAAATCTCTACTTTCGGTGGCTAATGAACAACTGTTGTGTTTTCCTAAGCCAATGAAATCTATGTTTCTGAAAAATCTTAATTAGTCTTTTTAATCACCCTTTTACAGTTATGTTAATATTTCATTATTTCTTTTGATCTCTCTCTCTAATACCTCTAGTTCATATATTTTCCCTAATAGATGGTTAATTCTCTAGGACCTAGGTTTTCTAGAGGAAGTCTCTGCCATTGGTTCATATTGAACCTCCCTTGGTGTAGGTGAGGGAAAATCCTCATGTTCTGCAGCAACCTGCTTTGTTAGGTCAACTTCCTGCCCTTCTTCTTCTTCAGAGTCTGAGTAAGGTAGGTTAAGTACATTTTTACCTTGTGCTAGGGCCTCCTCCTCCTTTCCACTGAAATTTATCATGGTTTTGTTGGTATTGGGAGTTGGGGAGGGCTGATCCACTGCCACTAGTGAGATGGCCTTTCTCTTCCTCTTGTCATGCCTAGGAGTGGTGGACTTCTTTGAAGGAGACTTTCATTTTTCTTCTGGCTGCAAGCCTATCTCAAAATCATTCCAAAATAAGAAGTATGTCCATGCTATGTTTCTTCTTTGTAGTAGTTCTTGGATAATGAGATTTATTAGGCCATGATGGGATAACCTACCTGCAATTTTGGTGGGCTGGGCTTTGACCTGAAGTGTCATCTTGGTCAGGCTCTTGTGTAGGTAGAAAGATAGGTTGAGTGGGCTCCTGCTAGTGAAATGGTTCATCAATTTAAAGTGGTATATCATCACCCTATTATATCTGCCTTCACAAGTTATATAAACCAAGATTTCTTTCAACAACTACTTCCACTTATCCTCAAGCCAGGTTGAAGGGATGATTTTCTTCCATACTACATTCTTCTGTTCATGCTTCAAGTAAGACATGAATTCCACATCCTTCATGATGGTGGTTTTGAACCATTTCTCCCCAATCCTTGGGAATTCTGCTACTTATGCTATTAGGGACTCATCAACCTGGAACTCTTCTTTTCCTATCAATGCCTTTGAGCCATCAAAATAGAGAGCAAAGGCTTCTACCACTTGTTGGTGGGATCCCTGAATTTTTTCACAAAACCTGTAACATCCTGCAGCTTTGAAGAATTGGCACACCTCTGGGTGTGACTCGAGATATCCAATGTCCCCCAATTCCTGTCTGAGGGAAGGTCCTCCTCCTTTATTCATTACTAGACTGCTCTCCTCATACCTGCAAAAACCAAAATCCAAACCCTGTTGGAAAGAGATTATCATGTTGGATTCAGGAAGGGCTTGGATCAGTGAGGCTGCATGTAGGAAAATGTGGAATGGACTGAGGAGAGGGTGTTCATTTTTAGGGGCTAATCAGTAATTAGTACTTGAGCAGGGGGACTGTAAGTTCTAATGAGAACTGTGAGATGGCTAGTGTAGTGATCTTTTTAACTCAGACTTAACATTTTGTGGTGGTTCGGCTTCAGTCACGAGACAGGTGGAGGGTAGCTAGGGTTTGGTTTTCTTATCCATCACTTCAGTTTCCTAACAACATTTTCTTTACCAGCTCATGATTTTTTCGTCGTACTAGTCTTTTCGATGGTTAATTACTCGATAATGGCATTCCTCATGCTGACGATGGTTGATTTTGATGGATCTACTAACCATTTTCTTCTTTTGTCACTTTCGGTGGTTAAGGTAATCTTGGATCTAATTTTTAGCTGCCGAAAGCTGGGCTTTTCTGTGGCTAATGAACTGTTGATAAGTTCTCCTAATCCACTGAAATATTTTCTTCAAAATTATATTTAAAAAACTTATTTAATGAGCTTTCTGTGGTTAATGTATTCCTAGACCAAATTGTTAAGCTACCAAAAGCTAGCTGGATTTTCAGTGGCTAATGAACTATTGAAAAACTTGCCTAAGCCACTGAAAGCTAAACTTTTATTTTTTATGGAAAAATAGAGCATAAGGCATTCCAACTGTGTTAAACATACCAACATATTTCATAATGTGCCTTGAAATATTGATTACTATGCAAAAAATAAATTTTCTGAGTTTGACCTAATGAAGACTAATTTATTTAAGAAATAACAGAATCCCATGATCTTGGGAGGTCATTAAAGGTGTTCATAACAAGATCTCCTTCTTTGAAATTCTCTTTGACTTCTTCAAGTTGTTCCTTGATTTGATAAACCCTTGTGAAGTAGGTTTGCATCGTCTCGAAGTTTTGTATCCTCAATTTCTTCAACTAATTACAAAATTTCATCTTCCAATTGATGTTCTTTCCTTCGAACAACTTTGTCAAAGAATCGAACACTTCCTTTGGTGTCTTCAACGATGACACATGTGGAATGAGGTGACAAAATCTGTAATGATTCTCTTGGTCTTAACCAAGTTCTTCTTATGAGTAGACTTAGCCTCATATCCCTCATTAAAGGATTTTTGAGGTAAAAAATGGGACTCAAAACAAAAATTATACCATTAAATATCACTTTATAAGAACCAATAGGATTCAAGATGATGATGTCGACCATAAGGGTAAAATTTGTAAACAAAAACAAAGGGAAAAAGAAAAAATTGTTGGAGTCATTTTCCAACCACACATCATTATTTGGCTTATTTTGGCCTAGTTTACCACTTATCCTAAGATTTTACTCAAACATGTGACTGCATCATCAAACTAGATTTCATCCTTCAATCAGGGAGCCTTACTAAGTCTTCTCCTTCAATCGGGGATCCTAACTGAGCCTCCTCCTTCAATCAGGGAAAAAATATGGGTTGATATACTTGACATATGCTCCTAATTAAGTTAAATGGAGGTTGTTTCACCTACCTTTTATAGAAACTGAAGTGATAAAGGCACCTTCCTAATGATTTCACCTATTTTTGGTTAAATGAAGTTAACTCAAGTGATTAAAGGTGCCTCCACCTACTTTTTGGTGGTTGAGTTCAGTTCATCTCAGCTAACTGAAGTCAGATAGGTCCCCTCACCTACTTGTTGGCATGTATTTGAGTTCTATTCAGTTATACTTAATATAAACTACCTCTGATTTAGTTAGATTCAATTATGTTGGAATTAAGTGGTTAACTGATGTGCCGAGTGGTGTTAACTGACAAGTAATCCACTCTCATGCACCCAATTTGAATGACCTCTCTTGGATTCAAATTGCATGGATATTCATGCCATTTTATTGTATTGTAATCTATTATTTTGATTAATGATAAGAAAATATACAGTTGAAAGTATTTTTGCATAGTTCATGTCATTTGTTTTAGTATAATTGATCTGTTTCATCTATAATAAGTTTATGCCTTACTCAATAGAAATGTTCTTACATGGGATGGAGTCAGGGAGGATGAAGGTTTCATGGTGAATTAGGGTTGCAGGTTTTTGTCTTATTTCATAGGTTATCAAAGTTTGGACATAGTACCTTTGCATTAGAGGAAGGGTGTAATCGTATGAGTGAGCACACGGATGGGGGGGAGCCACCCCCTCCTCTGGGCTCGGAAAGGGAGAAAGGAAAACCGCTAGTACCAGGCCCATATATCCACTCAGGAAAGGGAGGAGAAGGGACGAGCGGGATTACCAAAGAGTCAATCTCAACCGAAGATACCCTAAAACCAAGACACTGTGTGCCAAAATAAAAAATGGTTCTGAAACTACAGATCCGCTCGGACCGTGTTAGGGAGGATATTCAATACATGAAATAACATGCTCTCATCAGAAAATTCGTTGGAATTTGGCTACAAAGAAGTCCTTGGTGTGGTGGATCAACACAAACTAGAACTAGGTGCAAATTGTTTTTTCATGATTATTTTCTTCAATGAAGCAGACTGATCTAGAATCATTGATAATGGGCCATACTTCTTCAGTTCAGACAGACTTTTCCTTAGACCATGGAAAGAGTGTTTTAAACCATATAAGGAAAACCTAACAATATCATTGGTATGGATCTGTATGTATTCCTTACCCTCATAATACTAGAAAGAAGAAATCCCCACAAATAGTGGTAATATACTGGGAATATTTGTAAAATTATCAGAGCAAACCAAATAGATGCGATACACTTCTTATTCTAGGATATGCCTTTACCTGGACATATCTTAGGATATACCCGATGGGATAGAGTTATCCTGGGATGACGAGGAATGGTTCCGAGCAATCAATTATGAACAGATCCCTTTTCACTTTAGGTGATGTCAGGAGAATGGGAATATTTTTCATGACTACCTTCTAAACAAAAAACCCAGAGGCAATAATGCTCAAGAAGTAAAATATTATGAAAGTTTCACCAAGGTAGCAACTAAGAAAATATCGGCCATGAAAACAGTCGTCCCAGAGATCCACAAGAAAGTCCAGATCCACAATTTGTTCGAAGCCCTTCAACCTGTTAAGGTGGTTGAAACCCAAATAGAAGGGAAAATCCAAGAAAACCAAGATCGGGAGTCACCCCCATCTTCAGAAGTCAAGATCCAAAAATACAACAAGGAAATAACAACGAAGGAGAACCCATTTCCAGAACACAAAGGGGAAGAGATGGAGATAGGAGAACTAGATTTAGAAGGACTAGAGGAAGCATGTTTGAAAAAAATCCCAGACCATATTCCTCCTCAATAGGTCTCCCTACTGGAGAAAGGCATCATAAAGAAAACAAACTTTAAGCACTTGGGAATAACATTAGAATTTCTTAAGGACCCGAATGAAGAAAAAAAAAAGGCAGAAAAGAGAAGCGAGGGAGGCACAACAATGTTCAGCAAATCCAACTAATAGGGAGAAATATTGTGGCCTTAGGGAAATATCCAACAATAGATGCATCCCTTACTTCTTCCCCCAAGCAGTTTTAAGATGCGGATCACATCCTAGAACACAAGAGGTTATAACACCCCGCTAAATATTCGTCTTCTAAAAAGAAGAATGGAAAGTGAAAAGTTGGTTATACTTTTTCTTCAAGAAACTAAATGTTGAAAAGAAGAACTCCAAGAAATAGGAAAGAAAGTATGGCATGCTAGTGAAGTAGTTTCCATACACACAAGAGGATCATTTGGAGGGTTAGGGATCATTTGGAATTCGAGGGAGGTGGTCCTTACAGACTTTCTTACCTCACAGTTTTCCCTTTAAGCATCCTTCTAGGTAATGGGTACACACATGTGGGGATTGATTTCCAATATCTATGACCCATCCCAGGCTTATCTGAAGTATTTTTTTGGACTACCTATGTACTCTAAAGATGGAGGCTGGGTTTCATCCCTAGATTCTTGGAGGGGAATTTAACCTGGCCAGAAGCCTTGACGAGAAAAAAGGAGGAATATGAAATTTAAACTCTATCAGCAATAATTTTAATGAAATCATTGTCTAACACCCCGGTTTTGACCCCGTTGCATTAGATGTATATGATGTATATATTTTAATGATCATGGTGTGGAGCTAAAGGCCAAGGCCCCACCATTGATTGGTTATGCTATGTTTTGGATTTAAATTTGTCACCGATGGTATATCGTGGCATGCGGCATACATTATGTTTGTCATCATGTAAATATGCATCTATAATTTATTAAATGAACCTGACCAGCTACGATCGCGGCAACTAAAATGAGAAAGGGGCATGATTTTCACAAGGATAAGGATGTGGGGGAAATTGTCAAACCTTGGCCAATGGGGTAAAAATCCATGTGTCTCTCTTCCTTTGTTTACCCAACCACTTTCATTAAGAATGGCTGGTGGTGGTTGAGGTAGTTATGGTCCTTGGGAGTGGGGTGGAAGGACTCTCAGTCCTCACCCACATGCACACTCCACCAATATTGACTTCACGATGGCAAAAGAAACCACGATAATCTCTCTTCGGCGGTCATTCTACTTTTTTTTCTCCATGACTGTACTGAACCACGCACACACTCATTCGTTCTCTGCATTGTGCATCCTCACGACTGTCTGCTCACATCCATGTACAGGCTTACCTGGTGGCACTCCGGCAGAGATACCACTCTCTCCACGAAGGTGCTGCTACTCACGCACTTCCAATTTGGCGTCCTCCTGTAGGTTGTTTTTCCTCTGCAGATTTGTGGATGGATGGCTATATCCTCTCCTCGTAGGCTGATTTCGGGTTGCTGCGGTATTCCTTCCCTGTGAAGGTTGCGGTATTCTCTGTCAATTGAGGTCTGGTGGAAGTCTCATCCACATACAGGCTAAGAGTATGTATTTCATTTCCCTAGTGCGGACAGTGTAAGTCCTTTTCCACTTGCTTACTAGCCTAGAGCGGACTGGTGTTGTTCCTCATGTTGTGAATGCATCTGTTGTTATGTTTAGAACTGTTGTAATCCACTTGGGAGTATTTTTTCCCCTGTGATTGTGTTTGCTGTTATGCTGTGGAGGCTACTGTAGATTGTTGGGAGTCATTTTGGCCACGAGAGGGCCAAGAACGACTCAGAAATCGTTCCCCCTGTTCAGCTATAATTCTGATTGATTGCATACGTGCAATGGTTGGTCTTCAGATTATGTAAGGAAAAGGGATAGGGGCTTGGTTTGCTTGATAAACTTGGTGGCTAGAAACCACACAGACAGAGCTAGAGGGCTGGCCTTCTTCTCCACCACCCCTGAATAGCACTGGAAGGGAATGCAGGGCCTGAGGGACTGTGTAGCAGAGAAGGGACTGATTCATTGTGTTGGGTGTGTGTGGGTGTCTTAGGGGTTAGGCTAGTCCTGGTGTAGGTGTTCTTGGCTCTGTAATGAGCTCACCGGCTTAGCATTGAGCCTTTCCCAACTCCTTGATGGCCTGATAAACCCAACTGTGTTGGCTTGGCTATGTGTGTTGTATATCCTTGGCTATGTGTCAGCCTGCTAGTTCCCTTATTCCTTGGAGAATCATGCCCAGCTCAGGGGTGGCAGCGCTGCTGAGAGATTAAGGAGCATGCTGACCTATGGTTGGGTGGAATGTTGCAGCGACGTAGCTGGTTGCGGAATGACTTCTTCATAAGATAAGTGATCTTGTCCATTTTTACTTCTGCAACCATATTTTCTATTAATGAAAATGATGAACATGTTGGATGAATGCTTGTTTGAATGTATGATGTTTCCACTATGTCTGATAGATAGTTGTATCTGTGCATGATAACTGTTCATGTGTGCATGTTCAAGTTCAATGCATTTCTTTCAGCATTCTATTTCAGCAATTTTATGCATGAACATGTTCATGGGGCTCTTAGCCCGGATGGTTAACGCCATGGGTCACGTCCTCTTCACCGGTCGGAGGCATGGGGATGTGACAGTTAGTGGTATCAGAGCATCAGGGTTGCAACAATGGGCCTCTATGGGCCAAGAAGGAGCAACTGATAGAGGTAGTATTCCTTTCTGCCCAGCAGAATCAGATTGGAAATTCAAAAGAAAATGGTCTAAGTGTTGAGCAGTTGGGGCACTAGCGGGAAATACTTCCACTGTAGCGAAAGACCTAATGAGAAGGAATTCTGACGTAGCAGAAGCGCTAGGCGAAAGCATGCCCAACGGGGCACAGTTGGAAAGAAATCGGAAAAATTTTCTAAGCGATTTGGCACTGATCGGAAGGAATTAGTTGTTTGGTGTGCCATCGTTGCAGAAGTGAAAGGCACTAGCCTTCCGATGTGCAAAGACCATCGACACCGAAAAGTTAAAAATTTCTTTAAGTAAAGAGCGCCGATCAGAATAAAGAGTTGTTTGGCGTACCGCCATTGCGGAAGCCAAAGGCACTAAGCTTCCGATGTGGAAAGAGCGCCGACACCGGAAGTTTAAAAATTTTTCTAAGGAAAAATTTATGAAAAACTTTCTAAGTAATGAACACATCGGCCATCGGAAGAAGATGGGGTTTCCTGCGCCGCCGTTGTGGAAGTGAAAGGCACTAACCTTCCCATGTAAGAAGTCTGCCGACGCCGATTTTGTTGTGCCTCCGATCAGAAGAAGATGGAAGATCATGTTCCACCATTGCGGTTGCAGAAGGAACTTCTTCGCCGATGAAAGGAAGAAGTTGAGCCGATGAAGGGGGGGGGAATTGAAAACAAAGACGTCAGAAGGATAAAGCTTCCGACAGCCGATGAGTATGGTCATCGGAGCCCGCAGTGGAATGAACGACCACCGTTGAGGCTGCCGAAAGGGATAACCTTCTGAAGGGTTAGAAGACCTGATTGCTGATGATAGTGCTTAGCAGACCCGACAACCGATGTATATCAGAACAATTTAGTTGATTCAACCGCCGATACAGCGAAGGAGTTAGTGATTTGGGGAGTCGAAACATCGGAACCATTAGAGGAAATGGGAGCCGATTCTGTGGGAGATATAGTGGAAATGAGATCCAATTCAATAGTTGAAATAAGTCCGATTTTGCAAGAAGGAAATTTTGAGGTTTCAGTAGGATTTTTCCAGTAGATTTCAACTATTTTTCAGTGGGATTTTGAGCTATTTATCAGTGGATTTTCATGGGCTGAAAAGGAGAAAAGAGGCAGCGATCTTATGGGCAGCGATCTTATGGGAAGTGATTCTGATTTATATCAATATTATGCATCTAACAGTTGTGTTACTAACACGTTTGCAGAGTCATAGTCACCTTCAAGGGCAGTATTCTAGGTAGTGCATTTTGATAAATAAGTGGTGGTTTAGTTATGAGAACCCATGATGGACATGATGCTCGGGATTTCTATGAGTGGGCAGAAGATGCCATGGGAGAAAATGTTCGTAATAGAAATTATGACATAGAGTCTAATGGAAGGAGATTCCAAGAGACGCTGTCAGATGTTGCATCTACCATGAGAATCCTGATCAAAGCCCAGGAAGAGCAGCATCAGTTGAATGCTGCAATGTTACAGAGTTTGACAGACTTACATAGAAAGATAAAATCTGGAGGAGGTACAACAAGACCAGAAGGCAGTAAGAGCAGCACTAGGAGAAGGAGAAGGACTTCTAGTGGATCATCTGACTCCGAAGAATCCAACGGGGATTCAAGCTCTTCTTCTCATAAAAGAAAGATAAAAAGACACCATAGGGATCGCTCTCGGGATGAATTTAAGAAAGCTAAACCTCCTACATTTGATGGTGAGATAAAGACTGGACAAGAGGCTGAAGCTTGGCTTCTTGGGATAAAGAAGTACTTTCAAGCTATGCATGACTATTCAGGAAACATGAAGGCAAGAGTTTCCATATTTAGTCTAAATGGAAGAGCATCCATTTGGTGGGAACACTTCAAGCAAGTAAAAAGGATCAGCAAAAGGAGACTGAAGTGGAAGCAATTCAAGAAGTATTTCAAGCATAAATATCTCTCTGACAGGTATTATGATGACAAGATTAAGGAGTTCCATGAGCTGAGATTGGGATAGCAGACCATGGAAGAGTATGCAAACAAATTTTTGGAGCTGTTGAGGTATGTCCAGTACATCAGAGATGAAAAAGTGAAGGTCCAGCATTTTCTGAGTGGATTACCTCAGTCCTACAAGGATAGAATTGAGTTTTATGAACCTATAACTCTTGAAGAAGCAATAAGGAAGGATAATTATTGCTATGAGCAAAGCAAAGGTAAACCAGATTACCATAAGGCATGGAAGGACAAGAAGAATGAGAAGTTTGACAAAAGGAAGAAAGGTTTCAAACCTTCTAGTTCAGGAATCAGCAGAAGCAGCCATCTCAAGCTACGAGTAAGCCAGTGGGAGTGATCGGAGAAAAGCCTAAGGATCCACAATAGAATAGAGGGCCACTTCAATGTTGGAAATGTGGAGGACCCCACATGCACAGGAATTGTCCACTCGAGAATGAGAGTGCAAGGCCTGCTTATAACATTCAAGAAGCAGAAACAGTGGGTCAAGTAGCAAGGGCAGTCCCTAGGATTTATGCAGCACTGGAGGACCACCAGGCAGATCACCAGTCAACTGTGGTTGAAGTAGCAGGTAAGATTGTTGAACAATATGTTTCTATTTTGATTGACCCTGGTTCTACGCATAGTTACATTACTCCTAGAGTAGTGGAGATTTGTGCTTTTAAGAAAATAAAGCATAGGAAGTCTTGGTTAGTTCAGCTAGCCACTGGAACTAAAAGAAAGGTCAGTGAAGTGGTAGAGAAATATCCATTGGTCATGAATGGATTGGTCACTTGTGTAGATCTGAATGTTCTACCGCTTGGTTCCTATGATGTT